>JAQQSY010004225.1:0-12451 GCA_028646535.1 Procyon lotor
AGAAAGAAAGACAGACAAAGGTTGAGGAAAGACTGACAGAGATGTCAAGAGAACAAATGAACAGAGAACAGTTTGAAAGGCCACTAAGATGTTAAAACATCATGGCTGAACTTCCGGAATGCAGCTTCATTAATGTGAAGTAGATGGAAGACAATTGGAAGGAGGGTTCTGCCTGCGGCCTCCTCTCCTACAGCACTTCTCTCATGGCTGCTCCTTCAGATCTTCAAATGCCATCTTTTTAGTGAGACCTTCCTTAATCCTATTTAAAACAACCTTCCCGGGGCACCTGGGTGGCTCAGTGGGTTAAAGCCTCTGCCTTCAGCTCAGGTCATGATCTCAGGGTCCTGGGATCAAGCCCCACATCGGGCTCTCTGCTCAGCGGGGAGCCTGCTTTCCCTTCTTCCTCTTCCTGTCTCTCTGCCTATTTGTGATCCCTCTCTCTGTCAAATAAATAAATAAAATCTTCAAAAAAAAATTTTTTTTAGATAAGATAAAATAAATAAATAAATAAAACAACCCTCACAATGCTCCCCATACTGTTTGCACCACAGTATTTAACACCATATATGTTACTTACTTATAGCTGTCTGTTATCTGTCTCACCCCACATAGACTTCATGAGAGCAGGGATTTCCAACTCATATCCGTAGCTCCAGGGCTGAGATCAGGGCCTACACAGAGCATGTCCTCAAAATCAAGTCAAGAGGAAGGCATATTCACTGTGTTACACGAAAGGCCAGATAGTAAGAGGCCAGAGAACTGAAAATAGGATTTTGGAATATGACCTAAGCAAGGGCAGTTTCAAAAAAGAGCAGTGTGAAAACTAAGTGACTAGAGTGGGTAAAAAGCATTCATGGGTAGTGAAGAAGTAAACCTAGCACATACACACAGTCCTCCTAACAAAGTTTGCTATATAGGGAACCAGAGAGATGGCTGTTTTTGCTTTGTTGTGAGATGGGAGATGTTATACATTATTGGTCTAAGGATGAGAATGTTTAAGTAGAAAGGGAAAAAGTTACTAATGCAAAATAATAGGAAGAGTTAGTAAAGTCAGACCCCTGAGAAGTGAGGAAGGGTTGGGTTCTAGCGTGTGCTTGCGGGATGGCCGTAGACAGAAGTAGTGCCAATGGCCCCACTGGGAAAGGCAGCAAGGTCCAGCACAGGTGCACAGTGACTTAAGATGAGAACTCTCTTCGAATTCCTTTCTCAGTGGAAGGAGAACTGAGTGTGCTGAAGATATAAGAAAAGAAGACATGAAACGGTTGTCTTGAGCGTGAGAGAGCAAATGTCCTAAGAGCTTGTGACAGAATCTCTAGGTACTACCAAGTGCCTGTGGGAATCTGGTTGTATGGAATTTTAAGTGAGCACAGTCAGTGATGGACATGATTGTGGATCCTCTCCCAGCTATGTTCAGTTGCCAGGGTACAACTGTAGAGCAGATGAAGGGTCGAGATTAACCACTATGACTGGTGATATTTTCTACCAAACAATAACATAGTCATGTCTATAGTTGTGACCCAAATAAAGAGCAGATCTTCATGGGGCCTAATCTCACCATTTAGCATTCTGACACACACATACATAAAATCTAATAATTAAAACGAATTATTTACTCATACTTCTCAAAGAACATTTGAGATGAAATTCAAAACACATAGATACCGTTTCATTATCCCATTCTCTGACTGTCCTCAGGGTTACTCTTGAAACTTATCACCACATCTTCCCACTTTCCCGACCAAAGGCTCTGTGACACAGGGTTGGTGCAGGCTCTGCACTTTCCTCCTAATTTCCCCTCTCTGTTACCCTCATGCTCTTCAACTTCTCTGGAGCAAATCACAAACCTTTCCAACACAAACTGCCTATCTTTTCTTCTCTTTTCCTTCCATACTAATCACACTGGTCAGTAAAATAAATGACACCTTGATTGTAGCCTAGTGAGACTCATTTCTGACCTTCATGACAAATGGCCGACCCAAAGTCTTCCATAGCAAGGAGGAACACGAAGCAGTGGGGAATATTGATGCCTTCATCCTCGTTACCTAGCTTTAGTTATGTCTTTCTTATCTCGAAAGCCAATATTTTGACCTACTGCCTCCATCTCTGGAATACGTATAATATTCAGAACCAGTAATGTAATCTCCATTCATCATTCTATTACAATCTCTACTCTGACCCTCTGTTGAAAGGAACAAAAGAATAACACAACAAAAACCTGGATTTCAAAATGAATATTTTATGATCAGAATTGAAGTCTTAGCTTTTATGTTCCTTTGTGCAAACTAGGTATGTTTTGTAAATGGCAAAAAATATCCTCTAAAACGTGTTACTTCTGTAAGAAAAGTAATAGATCACTTATCTTTATTAAGTTACATTTCTCGGCAAAAAAATATATTGTATTTTCTGTAGTACTTTCATATCGTTTCACTCAGGACTTCTCAAGTGTCTTGGGAGTGTTTCTACACAGAGGTCCTGAAGAAGGATCTCAAGCCCAGGAACTCCTCTGCCCTCCCTTTCTTCTAGTCACCTATCCCTAGAGACTCTTTCTTTGTCTACAGAGGCTGACAGGACATACACTTCTGTGGAGGCCCTGCCCTCCTCCTTTTTGCTCAAGATTGGTGGTGAAGGAGGGTACAGCCAGCCCAACTCTTCATAACTCTCAGTTTCCAAAAGCAAGGTCCTCAACTTTCAAGAATTTTGTCATATATAGGGGTGCCTGGGTGGCTCAGTGAGTTAAAGCCTCTGCCTTCGGCTCAGGTCATGATCTCAGGGTCCTGGGATCGAGCCCTGCATCAGGATCGAGCCCCGCATCAGGCTCCCTGCTCAGCAGAGAGCCTGCTTCCACTCCCCTCTCTCTGCCTGCCTCTGCCTACTTGTGATCCCTCTCTCTGTCAAATAAATAAATAAAATCTTTTAAAAAAAAAGAATTTTGTCATATATTGTGAAGTTTTGTTGCTGCAACAAATGACCACAAACTTGGTAGCTTAAAACACAGACTTAGTATCTCACAGTTCTGAAGGTCAGAAATGAGTCTCACTAGGCTACAATCAAGGTGTCAGCAGGGGTCTGCTCCTTCCAGAGGCTCTAGAGAAGAATCCATGTCCTGGCCTTTCGCAACAAGAGGCTGCCTGGGATCCTGTCTCATGGTCCAGCTTCCATCTTTAAAGCCAGTAATCACTGATCTAGTCTTCTTCATGCACATCACTGTCTCTCTGTTTCACACATACGGACTCTGGTATTACCTTAGGCCCCTTCAGAAAATCCAGGATAATCTTCCCATGTCAAGTTCAGCTGATGAGCAACATCAATTCCATCTGCTACCTGAATTGTACTTTGCTATGTAACATAACATATGCCTGTTTCTGGAGATGAGGTCAAGGGTATCTTGGAGGTGGGGAGATGGTACATTACTCTGCCTACCACAGACACAAACATTACAAAATTGAAGGAATGTTTTTAAGTTCTCAAATTCCTTTTATTGAATTCTTAATTCCCTTGATGATATAGTAACAACTGGAAGTGGCAGGAGACTTCTATTCTCTTCTGTTATTACAGAAGATGGAGCTTATCATGATGCACCATTCATGAAAAGCCCAATGGACTCTCCTCCTCCATGATCATTTGTCTTCCTTAAATATAAAGGTAAAGGTGAAATAAATTCATAATATAATAAATAATATAATATTTGTAATAATTATATGTATATAATAAAATATAATAATAATATAATAAAAGCCTCCTTGTTTCAAGCTGCACATGCATATATTTAAAGACCTCCACAGTAAACGACACCAAGTTCTGCCAAGAATGATCCATTATGGGCATTTCCTCTTACTGTTACTATTTCCATCAAAATACATTGACATAAATACCAATAATACTTGTAAGTTAATATAATAGATTTCCATGAGAAGCAAAAATCCTGAATTTTACCTGAGAATTTCTAAGTTTTCTGGTCTTACATTTTCAAACATGCCATGGTTTTTATGCCCCCTGCGAGTCCACATTTCATCCTCTATTCTTCTGTATGTGGAACCATAAGTGACAATTACAGCTAAAACCTATCTCTCCATAAAATATTCAAGATAGGAAACTTATTGGATACAGAAGGCCAGACATGAGGTGCTATGTGTTAAAGCTGTCTTTTGAGTAGCATTCCTTAGAAATGCGTTGAAATTATCCACTACGAAGAATGGAGTGAAGTCAAAGGCGCTCATGGAAAGGCTAAAGGCATTGCCATCCCAAAACTATCCTGTTGTTAATCAGCGATGATGAACAAAGATCACGGAAACCCTATATTTGGAAAATATATTCCACTGAATGCCCTCAGATGAGTACCTATAGGTCACAATCTGCTGCAATATCACTTTGAATGCAAACAAACAACCAAGAACTCATTGACTCAAAATGGTTGGATTTTGACTCTTAGTTCTGAATCTGGCTGATATTAATTCTGAAACAAGTGTGACTTCCTCTAATATAGTGTGCTGGTTCTTTCCCTAAACTTAACATCCCCTTCCTGCCTCTGAAGCCCCCCTCCAGAGTTTCTCTCTTGCCACTCCTCAATTCTAGTTGAGGATAACTGTCAAAATTTTAACTGAATTAGCACAAAAGCACACCTCGCTATCTCTGCGATATATTTATGGAGGTAATTGGTAGGGCTGTGAATACCTCCCTCCCCTTTGATAAGTATTCTATTTCTGATCACCCAGATTTCAGGCTGAAAAACCCTTGGCGAAGGAGGAATAATGGCTTTAAGTAACTTCAAGTTCACATGCTGCCAAAAAATCAACAAGGAAACTCAAGATGATTTCTCTGACCAAATAGAGAGTGTTATTCGAAAAAGTTCACAAAATGACTGTTTTGACAACCAGGTAATTTTAAGAGAAGTGGAAAGTAGTAGGTTTTTACAAAACCCATATTTAGGGCCAAAGTGAAGCAGTAAACTCAGGGAAAGAGAAGTTCTATGACAAAAAAAGGTAGCACATCAGAATGCAGTTTCAGAAATTCACTGGGACAAATGCTATAAATTGGACTGAAGGAAGCTAAGCTGCTTGGTCAAGAGAAAGCAGCCACTTACTTGTTTCAATGTCTATTTCCCTAAGCAACCACAAGTAGAAGACGGGGAAGAAGGAAGTACTACCAAAGAAGCAAGAAATTATTTAAAATGCCATGATGACTGAAGCAACTGAGTTGAAAATGTATGATATCAAAGTAGCTCATGGCTCTAGAAAGTGCTAAGGATCTCCTCCAGTGTCTGATTTCTGAGGTTTCCTTGTGACCCTGCCACTGATACCACTTGAAACCAGTTCCACTTCTGAAAGAATACACCAGAATCCCAGGTTGGAGGAGTATGAGTCAGGTGCACTGTCCTCCCACCACCACCGCTACCTCATCTACCGACATTACCATACTCCCGGAGGCTTGTCTGGCAGAAACCGTTCTAGAAGTTCAGCCCACTTCAGGGCGGTTCTATTAGACTGCTCCATCTTCGAGTAACCTGAAACCGCCCTCCAAACAGTAGGCCCAGCTCTGTTCTCCAACGTCACTCAGAATACATTACTCACTCTCCCACAGAAATATCATTCAAATATTTAAACACGGTTAGGTTTGCCATGACTCTTCATTCTTCAAAGGCAAACATCCCAATCTCTCAGAACAGTGACAAGCATTCCCCATGTTCTGCCTTTACTCTGAACCCCATCCTTTTTCAATACCCACCCCCTCCATGCCAAACAACTGATTCTGCAGAGGTGGCCTCATTACCCCTGGATGAAAGGTAACTATTACCTCCTGAGTTTGAGGTTTTGTACCTTGATGAAACCAGTCTACAACTGAATCAAAGCATTCGAATTAACTATTTTGGCCACTACACCAGGCTGTTAAATCATATTGTGCTGGCAATCAACTAAAACCACTAAATCACTTTCACGGTGCTGCTGATAAAACACACATCTCCTTCATCCTGTGCACCTGCAGTCTGCAGTTTATTTGAAGGACATGACTATAGATCTTATAGAAATCTTCAGAGCTACTTTTGCTTTTTGATTAAAAAAAATGTGAGTATCCAGTATTTGCATTTTAATAAATTCCAAAATATCTTTATCTTCTCTTCTTATTCATTCCATTTGAAATTGTTTCCACAAAGTAAGTTAAGATGAAAATATTAATTTGTTTTGGTAAGTGTAGTAAAATGCTGTAATTAATAAGAAAAATAGGCTTGATAAATCTTACCCGTGTATACAATTATAAGAAATCATAACTCTGTTAAATTTCATCTTGTTACTTACAAATAATTGTTTTAATTATTGAAAACCTTTGTGTATCCTGATTTAGATATGCAAAATATCACTCCTCACTTTCAGTTATGTATCCAACTGATAAATATCTCCATTACTGGCTAATTTCAAGACATTAAGAAAAATAATGACCAGATTAAAGCGACCAATAGCCCTAAGGCACCCGTTAGCCATGAGTAAATATTGCAACTTCTATCATCACAATCTCAGTATGGTCTTTCCATGAGTCAGGGGTCCCTCTAGCTTTGGACTATCATTTGGCTCAAATGTACATACCACAATAATTCAGATGTTGAGTACTTTAATCCAGACACAAAACTCAGGAGGCTCTTTACAACATAATAACAAAGAAAATAAAATGCTTTAGACCAATGAAACCGTATTTATCAAGACTCTGCTCTAAGTTCCAAAAATATTATTAATAATAATGATAACTACTAATAATGAACTGGTCAAGGCAAAAAATAAATTGTGTTGGCCCATGTCACTGAAAAGTCTAAGGTAGTGGCAGCAGGACACTGGGCTCACAGTGTGCCGTCAGGACCTCGCTGTGTATCTCTCAGCTTTGCTCTCCTCCATGTTGGCTGCACAAGGAGCAAGACGGCTGCCAGGAACTACTACCGACCTAGGTCCTCTCAGAATCAATTCTTGAATGGTAACACCTGCCCAAGACCCAGGAATAAATAAATGAACCAACACTGGAACTAAATGACACACATTGGCCAGGTCAAGTCACGCGCTCCTGTCTAAACCCTGCAGGTAAGCCCTTTCTGAACACTGTGAGGAAAGCAGTGGAATTTGAACTACTGTCACCAGAGGAAGGGGCAACGGTTGCTGGATGGGTTCAAACTTCAAAGGACCAATGCATAAGGTTAATAAATTTCTCACGGTACGCAATCCACAGGAAAACACTCGGCCACAGAAAGTAAGGAGGCAGGGCTGCTTTGGGTCAGACGAGTAGACAAACTTATGTTTCCAGGTGCAAACAGCCAAACCATCTCTCTCAGATTTGCAAAACATGCAGCCACATTTTCCATTTCCAGTGTGAGATTCATTCTCACTTGGGGCCAAACTGGCAGTATACGCTGCTAAATAATTTATTTTGCTGACATGAAGTTAAAAACCAGTCATGTCTGCCTTGCAAAGTACCTTTGAGATCAAAGATTTAGTTTGGGATTCATGCAGCTGACTTCCTTACATATTTAAAAAATTTAGGGTAAATTTAATCTTACTCCATGCCTGATTTATTTATTAAATTTCTACTGCCTAAGAGTAAGAACTTTAATTTTTTTATGTGCAAGAGAGCATGTAGTTTCTACATTCCTCTCTTCTGCCATCTCCTATGAAGGAAATACCCTCACTTTAACCCTGCTTTTGCATTCACATTCTTCATATACAACAATCTAAAAACATTCTATACCAATTTACAATTGGAAAAAGTCTAATTAAAAAAACTGACATACTAAACCTGAACCTAAATGATATCAAAAAAATTTTTAAGGCAACTTTAAAGGAACTCTCTGATAGCTGATACTGTCTGTTTCTTTGATAGTTTCCTTTTTAAGGAGCATGGGAGGCTATTATTAACACACAGAATCTATAGAGAGGAGATTATGTTGGTCATATCAAAACCAATTCCCTTCTGGAGTGAGGCTAATTTAGCTAGGTGATTTTCTAAATTAAGTTAAAAACAATTTGATGTTATAGGCTGAAACTTATTCAGTTAAAGATCTAGGTAAACAATATTTCTCTAAATTTCCATTTATACATCGGCTCTATCAAGGTGACCCAATATATTCCAGTTATCTGAAAATCACCCTAAATTGCTCAAAATTCTATTGCTAAGTCTTCAAGCTCAAACAAGGGCAGAATTTCCCCAAGCTGTAACTCGGGTTCACCGGTGGGTGGTCCTCATCTCTCCATGGTTAGTATGATTGGTCTTTCCTTCACTCTCCATAATTGTCCTAGAGTCCCTCCAATAAAAGTCAACCCATATGTATTACCTTGAAGGATAACAATAACTAAGAAGTGCAAGATGACAACCTACTGATAAAAAGCCAAATGGGTTACCTGTACAGCCTACTGAAATACATAAAGAAACTACTACAGACAACCATATGCAAATGCTCAATGAAATACAAAAAACCTGGATACTGCAGGCTAAGGCCTGAAAACCCAGAACTGCATTTTTTTATAGTCCAGTAGAAGAAGCAAGAGAAACAATATGTCAGAGAATACGAAAGCTCTAATCTGATGTTTTAAGAATAAGACATTCACTAGCTTGTTAACATGTCAAATGAAGAGGAAAATCACTGAGATAAGTGGATCAAGAAGGTCTGCAGGACACTGCCTTTTTTCCACTTGGCCACACTTTGATGGGTTTCTTCCAATCTCAGTTTAAACATCACCACCTCAGAGAGCCTTCCTGACTCCAGATTAAACTAGATTAGTCCCCCTCCCATTAAACTTCTACAGCAACTCATTTTTCTCTTTTGGAGACAGTTTGCAATTGAGACCCCATAATGAATAATGTAATAATATTTTGTATATGATCACTATATTACAAATTCAATGACTATAGAGATCACGGTCGATGTTCCCAGCACCCAACAGTGTCAATAAATAATCCAATAAGCACTTTTTTTTTTAAAGATTTTATTTATTTGACAGAGAGAAACACAGCAAGAGAGGGAACACAAGCAGAGGGAATGGTAGCGGGAGAAGCAGGCCTCCTGCTGAGCAAGGAGCCCGATGCGGGGCTCGATCCCAGGACTCTGGGATCATGACCTGGGCCGAAGGCAGACACTTAACGACTGAGTCACCCAGGCACCCCCCAATAAGCACTTTTTGAGTGAATAACTGAATGAACTATCTAACTGTCTCATTCCCTAGAATTTGACTCTAAAATAAAATCCTAAAGTTCATCACTATTTAGATGACTGAGTAAGACTGTATTTCTGGCACATTGGTCATTAAGCAAATCTCTTCTCTCTTCCACTCGAGCTCTAGAAATGTTGGCAATTTTGACAACCTTCAGTACCTCAGAGAAAAATGAACACAATAAACACGATGACGTCCATATGACTCTTAAACAGCTTGTTTTTAAGGATAGAAATTATTAGGAGCTTTAAGAATAGATGCTTCTTTGCAGGCTTTATTGTGCACGTTTGGGACTGATGAGATTAATTTATGAGGAAAGTGATGTTCAATTAATGTACAAAGATGGGGAAGTGGCTCTGGGGTCATTTCTGTTTCCACGACCGTGCTCCATTTAATTGTGACCCATGTGAACCCTTACTAATGCCTTTATACATTTGTACATAAGAGGCCTCATAGTAAAATAACTCTAGAAATCATCTCTACATGCACAAGAAGAACTTAAGTATGAGGATCTACAATTCTTTCTTACTGTTTCTCTGCTTGAGTCTCTTATTACGTGGGTAGTAAACACTGTAGCCTAATACGAAAAGAAGTTCCCCAGGCTGAAAATAGTAGTTCTTTAAAATAGCTTAATGTGTTCTTCAAAACCAGAAATCGGATTAAGCTGCAGTGTCTTCAAAGGAGTTAGCCAGCCTTGAAGCTCAATAGAGAAGTTTGTCTTTCCTGCAAAATTAATCTAAGAGTAAATTTTCATTTCTATAAAGGGCCTGCTGCTATCTATTCCTTTGCTCTCAGAGTACGATAACTATAAATGAAAATCTGAACCATGTTCATTTTACTATTTTCCCCCCTACATAATTTTCCTTTATTTTAGTATTCTGCCCACTTTTTAGTGAATCAGTAACAATGCCTCTCACCATGTTGCCAACCAATAGTTGCCATACTATTACATTTTTATTTATTTATTTACCTTGATCTTTATTTTTTTCCCTGAGGATGTATAACTTTAACCAAATGATATGCAACTTATCTGAAGTTATTTGGCTAAAGTTATAAATTACCATAAATATTTGCTTTGGAAGAATCCATATGAAATTATAATTCAAAGTGGTTTATGAATTTTTTATTCCCACTAAGAGCAAATCTCAGATATACACAAGGGAGAAGGTAGCCCACTATCTTAACATTCTAAAAAAAAATATCTCTAGAGATGCCAATGTCATAGGCTGTCTAAGGTCAAAGTGAAATGGGCCCAAGGCCTTCACATTTGACTCTAGAAAATTTGGTCAAGACAACAAAAGAATAGTATCTCTTTGTTGTCATACTCAACATAAAATACATGAAGAATTTTAGATTCTTTGAGAACCTCTTTAGAAGTGCTGCTAAATCCATACATTTGACATAGTAATTCACAAAGAGTAAAAATATTAAAGCGGATTTGGGTCTCTGAGATGATTTACTGTCTTACTCAGATGAAAAAACCCTCTAAAGATTAGTCCTCTGCCACTGAACAAGCCTGTACTTAAATCATCTCAGCTACTTCTAGGAAAGGAGATTCAATAACTTACACTAACAAGAAAACAATACTCACACACGAGAAAGTCTTCCCAGACTAAGTCTCTCTGTGCATTTCTATTTTTTACTGAAACTGAGAAATGGAAGCTACAGTGCATTACTCAAACACAAGTGCAGGAAAAATCTCATTAAAACAATTAACTTGACAAAGAACAATCTGAATCCCAAAATTATTTCCACATCATGACCCAGTGAAATATGTTTAGTTGATGCAATTTCAATGAGTTCATTTTTTTCCTCATCCCTCTTTATTTACAATGTATTGTATATTCAAAAAAAAATCTTGATGATGAGTTACCTGCATTGAAATGGCAGAGAAGAGCTGATTTATGATCGAGACTGCAATTTTTACAGTTCTTTTTTTCTGAGCACCAATGACTAGGTTGGTGACTAGCCTATCTGAATTATGTGAATACAAAAAGCACCAAAACTATGAAACTATCCTCCTTAATAAAATACCATTCTGAAGCTCTGGTACTAACAGCAAAGGATGAAGGACAGTAATCATAGAGGAAGTTGGAATATCTACTGTTTCCCTTTTCGTGACACATTTTTTTTCTCTATTATATTCACTACAGAATTGGCTAGATTTTTAGCTTTGTTTTCTTACCAGACCTACCGATCAGGAATGAAGTTTATATAAACAATGATTTCTAACAGTATTTCTTGACAAAAAAAAAAAAAGATGTTACTAATTATCCACTTAGATTTCTATTTTAAAAAACTTATGGAGCCCATTAATCAACAAACTACTTATATTGAGCCTGTGGGGAGACTGGGACAGAGAGACAATAATAAGGAGATGAGGCATGGCAGGAAAGAAACAGAGAATGCTTTGTGGTGTCTCTCTGCCTTAAGTTGTTCAGTAAATGTATCTCCTAAAAGTTAACCCTCAAGTTCATGCTTCATCATCAGCAACACTGATTCTCAGTAGGGTCCATGATGTCTGCTACAATTAGGATGTCATGAGGCCTCCCTCCCACACTGCATCCTCCCCTTACCCTGGAGATGCCAGCGCTGAGAAATGAACCAATGGTGAGAGCCTCTCCATTATCTAAACAGGTGGTTTTTCTGAAGAATTTCCAGTCTCCAGCTACTGAATATGGGAGTCTTTATCACAAGTACCACCTATTTGCATCTTCCCCCAACATGCCCCAAACACAGCATAATCTGAATAGAAACAGAAGAGGAAGTTATTTCTTTGTTCCTTTCTTCAACATCAAGAGAATGCTATGCATAGCCATCAGCCTTTCTTCAACATCTCTCACAAGAATTATGAAATAATTTGATGGGCCACTGCAAAACAATAGTGAACACTACCATTTATGTTTGGAGATTTTCTCTCTCCGTTCACTGAATCCTAGGAATCCAATAACCTTTGCTTTTTTCACAATGGTGATTCTGGGGGTGAGGGTAAGAACTTCCATGAGCAATTTTACTGATGAATCAAATAATTTAGGCATCATCAAGTATAAATTCACCTTATCTGAGCTTAACGTTAATATTAAGAATCACACTTAAAGCCACTTCAGTCCCAAGGACAGATAGCAAAACATGTGTTGGGATGAGCACTGGGTGTTATACACAGCTAATGAATCATTGAACACTACAACAAAAACTTTATGATGTACTATATACTGGCCAACTGAAAGAAGGAAAGGATACGGGAGGGGAGGGGGAAGGAGAGGGGAAGGGAG
>JAQQSY010004226.1:0-12451 GCA_028646535.1 Procyon lotor
GGACCCCTTTCAATATTTCTATAGGGCTGGTTTGGTGTTTGCAAATTCTTTTAGTTTTTGTTTGTTCTGGAAGCTTTTTATCTCTCCATCTATTTTCAATGACAGCCTAGCTGGATATAGTATTCTTGGCTGCATATTTTTCTTGTTTAGTGCTCTGAATATATCATATCAGTCCTTTCTAGCCTGCCAGGTCTCTGTGGATCGGTCTGCTGCCAATCTAATATTTCTGCCTTTTTATTTATTTATTTATTTATTTGACAGAGAGAGAGAGAGATCACAAGCAGACAGGAAGGCAGGCAGAGAGAGAGGGGAAAGCAGGCTCCCTGCAGAGCAGAGAGCCCAATGCGGGGCTTGATCCCAGGACCCTGAGATCATGACCTGAGCCTAAGGCAGAGGCTTTAACCACTCAGCCACCCAGGCGCCCCAGACCTTGCCTTTGTATGTTATAGGCTTCTTGTTCTGAGCTGCTTTCAGGATTTTCTCTTTGTCACTAAGATTTGTAAGTTTTACTACTTGATGACGCCATGTAGACCTATTTTTACTGATTTTGTGGGCGTTTCTCTGTGCCTCCTGGATTTTGATGCTTGTTCCATTTGCCAAATTAGGAAAACTCTCTACAATAATTTGCTCCGATATACCTTCTGCCTCTTTCTTTCTTTCTTCTTTTTCTGTGACCCCAATTATTCTAATATTGTTGCGTCTTACGGTATCACTTATCTCTCACATTCTCCCCTCGTGTTCCAATAGTTGTTTGTCTCTCTTTTTCTCAGCTTCTTTATTCTCCGTCATTTGGTCTTCTGTATCACTAATTCTCTCTTCTGCCTCATTTATCTTAGCAGTAAGAGCCTCCATTTTTTATTATACCTCATTAATAGCTTTTTTGCTTTCAAGTTGGTTGGATTTTAGTTAATTTATTTCTCCAGAAAGGGATTTTATTTCTCCAGTTAGGGATTCTATAATATCTTCCATGCTTTTTTCGAGCCCAGCTAGCACCTTGATAATTGTCATTTTGAACTCTGGTTCTGACATATTACTAATGTCCATATTGATTAGGTCCCTAGCTGTCAGTACTGCCTCTTGTTCTTTTTTTTTGTGATGAGTTTTTCTGCCTTGTCATTTTATTGAGATAAGAATAGATGAAGGAAAGAACAAAATACTTCCAGAAACTAGTTGATTTTCTGTTCCTAGAATTTCTGTTCTTCTCTTCTATCTCCTGTTGAATTTGTAGGTGTTTAGAATGGTTTGATAACTATCTAGCTGAACTTCGGGATCTGATACTATCTCAGCCTTGTAGTCCTCTGACATCTTGCTCCTCTTCCTGTGTGTGGGTGTTTTATCTCTAGTCCTTACTACAGTAGCCAGCATACAGAAGGTATTCAGTAAAAGATTCCACATTATTAAAAATAAAAATATCATGCTACTTTACTTTTAGTTTCATTTGAACTAAAAGATCCATTTTTAATTTTCAGGACTGTAAATTTAATGTACCTATGTTTAAAACATATTAAACAATTTCAAACAATTTCATTTATAAAATTTCAACTAGGATATAAAGTATCTTTATTTCTATTAAACAGCTTACCTTGTATTCATGAAGTATTCGGTTTGTCCAGTGAGGTGCCTTACTTTTTAGTTTGGTGATAGGTACAATGGATTTTAGATTTTCTTCACTGTAAGCAAATATGACAACATGCTTTAAATAAATCATCTTTAGTAGCTAAAGTACATAAATCATTTAGAAATAAACTGCTTTAAGTAGCATGATTTTTGAGCTGAAAAATCTGTATTGTAAAATATTAGAGAACTCTCAAAATTTTAAGCAAAAGGCGACAATCCCAACATTCTCATTTAAAAGAAAGTTTTCTTCTTTCAACAACCACAAAATATTTTTGAAAACTGAAAACCACAATAAAGCTTCAGTGTTTAAACCTCAGTGTTTTCTCTCAAAAACTGGACATGTAGCTAGTTTTTGTGGTAGGATTCCTAAATGCACCTGCCTTATAACATTTTCCACTTACCAAGTCAGGTTTTAATGAACTTATTTAAGCATGTAATAAAGGAGGATAAAGAAAAAAATATAAGGTATATCAAGGGGTGCCTGGCTTGTTAAATTGGTAGAGCATGCAACTCTTGATCTCAGGGTTTGAGATCCATGTTGGATGTAGAGATTACTCAAAAAAATAAAGTCTTTAAAAAAGGAAAAAGATGTATCAAACCATAGTCAAATATAAAAAATGTAACTTTGGAAAGAGTATAATTTTAAGAATGTTTTATCATTCTTTTGTTTTGTTTTTTCCTTATTACATGCCTTGTATCCTTTAGTTCCAAACCAAAGTACAAATATTTCTTAATAAGATATTTAAACTTTCTTGGTTAAACAGAATCTTAAGCATAGCACAAGACCACATGTTGTTTTAAATACTTACTTTAGGAAACCTTGCTTATGTTTCTTACTCTCATAATTTCCATAAACTATTTGCAACAGTAGACTTGCCAATGTTATCAGTTTTGCATCAGGAGCTGTATAAAAGCCCTTCAATAAATTATATCTGGCTTCATCAAAGAGAATAAGAATAGCTAGGGGGTCTTCAATCTGAAAAGAAAAAATATTATTTGGTTATTGGGCTACAATTTCCTGTTACAAATATACAACTTGTCACTTTCTAATAATGGAAAAGCAAAAGGTACATATCCATATATAAATGAGCTGTTATTGATTTAAAGCAGAGGCTGACAATTTTTCCTGTTCACAGCCATATAAGAGTATTTTAAGCTTTATGAGTCACAAAGTCTTTCGTACAACTACCCAACTCAGCTACTGTAGCACAAAAGCAACCACAGACAATCTAGTAACAAATGGGTGTGATGGTGTTCACATAACACTTTATATATGGATATTCAAATTTGAATTTCATAAAATTTTCACATGATACGAGATATTATCCTTTTGATTTTTTTCAACCATTAACAGCTTGTGGGGTATATAAACAGCAAGTCAAGTATAGCAATAGGCTATAGTTTGTTTATTTCTGATTTACAGTCTAATAAAAGATTATCATTAGTTTATAGATATTGATAACTTCTAGCACAATTTTAATTTACATTCCTCAAACATTATTCTACATGTTTCACACAAAAGAGTAGTGAACTTCAAGGAAGGTAAAAGGAAGTATGTAAATTCCTAGAAGGGTAATGGAGTTTTAAAAAACCTTATTTAAAAATTTTTTAAAAATTTTCTTTGGCTAGAGGCGCCTGGGTGGCTCAGTGGGTTAAACCTCTACCTTCGGCTCCGGTCATGATCTCAGGGTCCTGGGATCAAGCCCCGCATTGGGCTCTCTGCTTAGCAGGGACCCTGCTTTCTCCTCTCCCTCTACCTGCCTCTCTGCCTACTTGTGATCTCTGTCAAATAAATAAATGAAATCTTAAAAAAATTTTTTTTTTCCTTTGGCTAAAAACACTTGGCACTTTGAAATAACACTGAAGGAGAGCAGAAGATTTTTTTTTTTTTAAGTTTCAAATCTTTGCAAAGTTTCATTTTATCCAATAAGATTAACAAAGACTGATGAGCTAGGCTACTTCTGCTCCAATTGGAAACAGAGTTTCTGAATGAATACTAAAGTATTTCCAGGGCACCTGGGTGGCTCAATCAGTTAAACGTCTTCCTTCGGCTCAGGTCATGATCCTGGGGTTGTAGGATGGAGCCCTAAGTTGGGCTCCCTGTTCAGCAGGGAGTTTGCTTCTCTGTCTCCCCCCACCCCTCTACCCAGCCTGTGCTCTCTCTTGCTTACTCTCAAATAAAATCTTAAAAAAATATTTCCAAATATAATTCAAAGTCATTCAATTCCTTATGGTAAAAGGTATTTTTGTCTAACTAAAAGAATCTTACAATACTCTCTATAATGTGAAGAAAAAAAGACAAGAGAATTTCATGGGGAAAAAAGATGAGTGAGGATTGTTCAAGATTAAAAAGGACTAAAGAGATAACAATCAAATACAAAGTATGAACCTTGACTAGATCCTACATATGGGAGCTATATAAGATTATTAAACAATTGGGGAAAATCTGAAAATGGATCACTTATTAGACATTATTATGGAAATATTAATTTTCTTAGGTGAAATGGTATTATAGTATGTTGGTATGTCCTTTTTCTTAGGAGATATGTTAAAGTATGTAGGGATTAAGTGCCACAATGTCTGTAACTCACTTCTGAATGGTTCATAAAGAAAAAACAGAGAAGATGAAGGTAACAAAGTAAAATATTAGCAATTAGTGAATTTAACGAATTTTATTACGTTTTCAACTTTCTGTGGGTTTTTAATTTCTCAAAATTAACAATGCATTTGAAGAGTTTGAGTAGGCAATAGTTATAATTCCTAATAATATATTCAGTGAGCAGTAGTCAACAATTATTCTTTTCTCATGAAATCAGGCCATTTTCGACCTACAGAAAGGATGCAACCAATAAATGTAATTCTTCCATTTTTCAGATAGTACAAAATGGAATTTCTTAATTACATAATGAAAGAAAAGAGCTATTTTATCAGATGATCATAATACTCTGATATGCCTTGAGGTACTTACTAATTAATATAATTATGCAATTAATTTATCATCCAAGTTTTACCATTATTGCTCTTTTTCTCTACCAATCAAATTTTTTTCTTTTCTTTTTTTTTTTTAAGATTTTATCTATTTGAGAGAGTGAGAGAGAGAGAGGGAGAGAGAGCATGAGAGGGGAGAAGGTCAGAGGGAGAAGCACACTCCCTGTGGAGCTGGAAACCCGATGTGGGACTTGATCCCGGGACTCCTGGGATCATGACCTGAGCCAAAGGCAGTTGCTAACCAACTGAGTCACTCAGGCACCTCCAATCATCTTTTAAAATGTTACTGAGGTGGAGAAAAAGATAGACTGAGTATACTTAGATTACTTACAGATTTTATGGATTTAATACATTTTTTTAAACTGTGCTAAAAACAAAAAATAAAAATAAACTGTGCTAAAAACGTGTAACAAAAATTTACTATTTTAACCAATTTTAAGTGTATAATTCACTGCCATTAATTACATTCACAATGTTGTGCAAGCATCACCACTATTTTTAAAGATTATTTATTTATTCTATTTATTTGAGAAAGAGAGCATGAGAGGGGAGAGGTCAGAGGGAGAAGGAGACTCCCTGCTGAGCAGGGAGCCCGCTCTAGGACTCGATCCTGGGACTCCAGGATCATGACCTGAGCCAAAGGCAGTTGCTTAACCACCTGAGCCACTCAGGCACCCGTATCACCACTATTTTTTTTTTTTTTTTTACAGTATCTATCATTTTATTTGCTCATGTTTCTGTGGGTCAGTTCTTCTGCTGGAATCACCAATGTGTCTGCGTCATCTGGTGGATTGACTGGGGTTGGTCTAGGGAACCTTTTTTTTTTTAATTTTTATTAACATATAATGTATTATTTGCCCCAGGGTACATGTCTGTGAATCGTCAGGCTTACACATTTCACAGCACTTAACAGCACATACCCTTCCCAATGTCCACAACCCAGCCACCCTATCCCTACCCCCTCGCCTCCCAGCCACCCTTAGTTCGTTTCGTGAGTCTAGGAGTCTCTTATGGTTTGTCTCCCTCCCCATCCCTTCCTGTTTCATTTCTCTCCCCTGCCCCCACAAACTCCCTCCTTGCCTCTCAAATTCTTCATATCAGAGAGATAATTGTCTTATACAACATTTCATCACCCAACATAAACTATTAACCTAAGTAATAATTCCTCATTCTCTCCCCCAACACCTGTGATAACCACTAATCTACTTTCTCTTTATGAATTTTCCTATTCTAGATATTTAATGTAAGGAGAATCATACAATATTTGTCCTCTTGCATGTGGCTTATTTCCTTATTATGTTTTCAAGGTTTATCCATGTTATGACATGTATCAGAAGTTCATTCTTTTTTATGGCTTTTATGAATAATATTCCATTTCATGTATATACCACACTTTGTTTATGCATTCATCTGCTGATGGAAACTTAAGTTTGTTTCCATTTTGGTTATTGTGAATAATGCTGCTCTGAACACTGGTATATAGATACCTGTTTGAGTTCCTATTTTCAGTTCTTCTGGTATATATGGAAGAGTCGAACTATCAAATCATATGGCAATTAGGTTTAGTTTTTTCAAGAACCACTGCTGTTTACAGCAGCCATACCATTTTATAGTCCTACCTGCAGTGTACAAGGATTACAATTTCTCTGTATCTTCACCAACACTCATTATTTTCCTTTTTTTAAATCTTTACTATCATAGCCACAGTAGGAATGTGAAGTGGTTTCTCATTATGTTTTTATGTGTATTTCCCTAATGATCAGTAATGCTAGCATCTTTTCATGTGTTTCTTGGCTATATGTATATCTTTGCTAGAGAGATTAAGTCTTTTGCCCATTTTAATTGGGTTGTCTTTATTTTTGAATTGTATTTCTTCATGTATGCTGGATGGTAAACCCCCATTAGAAAAATGATTTGCAAATACTTTTTCCCATTCTGGGGCATCTGGGTGGCTCAGTCAATTAGGTATCTGACTCAGGTCAAGATCTCAATTCCTGGAATTGAGTCCTGAGTTGAGCTCCCTGCTCAGCTCAGAGTCTCATGGGACTCTCCTTCCCTCTCCTTCTGCCCCTCCTCCTGCTTGCTAACTTTCTAATAAATCTTTAAAAAACATATATTTTTTCCATTCTGTACATTGTTTTTTCACTTTCTTGATAATGTCCTTTGATATATAAATGTTTTTAATTTTGAAGAAGTCCAACTTATCTATACTTATCTATACTTTCTTTTGTTGCTCCTGTTTTTGGTATTGTATTTAAAAATCCATTGCCAAATCTAATGTCATGAAGATCTGCCTATTTTCTTCTAAGAGGTTTAAGGTTTTGGCTCTTATGCTTAAGTTGTTGATCCACTGAGTTAATTTTTATATATAGTGTGTGAGGTCTGGGTCCAATTTCATACTTTTCACCATCTGTTGAAAAGACTATTCTTTCTTCATTGGATGGACTTGGTACCCTTGTCAGAAATCAGCTTAAACAGCCTTTTCCAGGGTGCCTGGTGGCTCAGGCTCTTGATTTCGGCTCAGGTCATGATCTCGGGGTCCTGGGATAGAACCCTGTGTTGGCTTCCTTGCTCAGCAGGGAATATGCTTAAGGATTCTCCCTCTTCCTCTCACTCAGCTTGCATGTGCTCTCTCTAATAAATAAATAAATCTTTAAAAAAATCAGCTGACCATGGATTTTGGTTATAGATGTATTGGGTTTATTTCTGGACTCTCACTTCTATTGCATTGTCTATATAGCTGTCCTTATGGCAAAACCACACTGTTTTAACCACTTTGGCTTTGTGGTAAGTTTTGAAATTGGAAGTGTGAATCCCCCAATTTATTCTTTTTTTTAAGACTATTTTGGCTATTCAAGGCTCTTTGTAATTCCATATGAATTTAAGGATTGCCTTTTCCATTTCTGCAAAAAGGCTGTTGGAAATTTTTTTAGTGAATGTGGTAAATCAGTAAATTGTTTTGCTAGTACAGATATATTAATGATATTAAATCTTCTTATCCTTAACACAGATGTCTTTCCAGTTACTTAGATCTTCCTTAATTTCTTACAGTAATGTTTTGTAGTTTTAAGTGTATAAGTCTTACACCTCTTTTATTAAATTCATTTCTAGGCATTTTATTCTTTAGATGCTATTTTGATGAATTTTTTAATTTCCTTTTGGGGTTGCTCACTGATGTGTGTAGAAATAACAATCTATTTTTTTTGTGTTACGCTTGTTCCTTGCAATATTGCTCAATCTACTTATTAGCTCTCATGGGTTTCTTGTGGATTCTTTGGGATTTCCTCTATGTAGGATCATGTCATTTGCAAATAGTTTAACCTTTTCCTTTCCAATGTGGATGCCTTTTATTTCTTTTCTTTTTCTTCCTTTTTTTATTATTATTTTTAAAGATTTTATTTATTTATTTGAAAAAGAGGGAGAGAGAGAGCACAGATCAGCACAAGCAGGGAGAGAGGCAGAGGGAGAGAGAAAGGGAGCAGACTCTGCTGAGCAGGGAGCCCAATTCAGGGCTCAATCCCAGGCCCATGGGATCATCACCTGAGCTGAGGGCAGATGCTTAACAGACCGAGCCACCCTGGTGCCCCCCCCCCTTTTTTTAAAGAGTGCACATGCATGCATGCCTGCAAGCAGGTGGGAGAGGGATAGAGGGGAAGAGAAAGAGCGAATCTTAAGCAGGCTCCACACTCAGCAGCACTAAGCCTGAGGCAGGGCACAATCTCTCACGACCCTGAGATCAAGAGTTGGGACACTGAACCAACTGAGCCACTCAAGCACCCCATTTTTTCTTTTTCTTTTTAAATCTAATTGCTCTAGTTAGAACTTCTGGTACTATGTTAAATAGCAGTGCTGAAAGCTGGCCTCCTTGTCTTGTTCCTGACCTTAGGAGAAAAGCTCTCAATATTTCGAGTATGATGTTAGCTGTGAGTTTTTCATAAATGCCACTTATCGTGTTGAGGAAGTTCCCATCTATTCCTAATTTTAAGAGTTTTATCATGAAAGGGTATTGGATTTTGTCAGGTGCCTTTTCTGTGTCAACGGAGATGATCAATTGTGTTTTATTCCTCTGTTCTTTTTTTTTTAAAAGATTTTATTTATTCATTTATTTCTTTATTTCTTTATTTGAGAGAGAGCATGAGCACAAGTTGGGGGGTAGAGGCAGAGGGAGAGGCTGAGTGTCCAATGAGCAGGGAGCCTGATGGGGACTTGATCCCAGAACCCTGAGATCATGACCTGAGCCAAAGGCAGCTATTTAACTGAATGTTCTATTTATGAAATTCTAACACATTTTTTAATGAATAATCTAGATCTTTGTTTTTGGTAAATTTCATACAAATTTTTATGGAACTTCCAGTTTCTGTCACTGAAAGGATCATACTTTTTTTTTTTTTTGAAAGGATCATACTTAAATTTAGTTTGATAATATAAGAGGGACAACATGAGTGATCAGGTATAAATATTTACCAAGTTTGTACATGGTTGATGAGCTTTTCGTATACTAAAATTTCCTTAACTTTGTCTGTTTAATATTTCCTTGGATAAGAATCAGGAAATGCACTGTATATTTTTTCTTCACCAAAGTTACAAGACTTTGGAACTTTTTTTTTTCAGTTTAAAATACTTTATAGACTATCACACAAGTTTAACTTGTAATATCCACTTTAAGTTTCTTCATTGTCCACTTATCCTTCAGATAGCATTACCCTACCCTTCCTCTAAAATTTACAGTAATTCAAATCCAAATGTACTTGTCTGGAACAATTCTTTTTATCAAATGTAAATTAAATTCTCATTTTTACAATCTATATAATTCTCTGCTTGATTTGGAAAAAGCTACTTACTAACCACTGAGAATAGCTTTTTATGTCCCCTTTGCAAATATAATCTACACTCTGAATATATTTTGTTTTCCTCCCACAGCAACCTATCTCTTTGTTCTTTTGAAATTTACACACTGATTGGCCCTTTATTAAATATATCTATGATAGTGTACTTCCTAACTATGCTAAAATTCTTTTTGGTATAAACTGTCTTCCATCTGGTTGCTAATTCTCTTTAGGATAGAGTCTTTATTTCTTTTGTTTCTAAGACAATGGAGGTGGAAATAAAAAAACCAACTAGGGGCTTTGTAAGTAGACTAACTCAAACTCTACCACTTACCCAGGGATATGAGGATTAAACAGAAAAACAAAAGTTAACACCTCCTCTTACAGGAACAGCACAATTTCTCTTTCTAGTGCCTACCACAAGAATTCAATAGATTCTGTGCCTTTAAATGACTATAAATAAGATTTCCAAGCAAACCTTTTTTTCAACTTCCAAAGGAAGTCTCACATCTCTTCTTAGGAAAAGCTGTGGTGTTTCCCTTTGGGGATCCAGATTAGTCAATTCAGCAAGTATTTCTGGCCAATCACGAACATGTTGCAAGGGTTTATGATAAGGCTTGAGTTGAAGGCCTGAAAAACATCTTTCCTTTTATAAATAATAATGTAAAAATAAATTATATCAACACATAAAAAATTTGTATTAAACTGTACTTATGCTGAATATACACAAATTTAAGGGTCTAAATTTAAATCACTGACTTTATAACCAATTATATCACAACCCAATATTAGGTTAAGAGTTTTGTTTTTAAGAGTATAAGAATTATGAAAATTCCTAAAACAAATAAAACATATCAACTGTATATAAGATCTTTAATTCCACTATAGCCTATTTAATTATGATCTAATCATTAGAATCTGGTGGTTTTTTTTTTTTTTTAAATAATTAAACATTAAATGACCAATCACATTAACTTCAATTAACTCCTTTATGTATTTGCAATACTTTGCTTGAAAGATAAATCTATAGTGGCATCAGGTTGGTCTTAAATAAAAAGATTTGATGGAAAACTAATATAAAGAAAAAGAACATTTGCATTATTTCAGGTGAAATGAGCACTGAAGATAAAGGCAAGTTGGATGAGCACTACATTTAATGGCATTCAAATCAAATTCCATTGCCAGTGAAGAAAATTTTTCAAATACTTAAAACATGCTTTGAATGAAGCAGGGGTGAGGAGTCCCAGGGTCTTACCTGTTTCAACAGTTGGAACACTAGTAATTTATATAAAAGAGAAGATCATTATGTCATTTCAAAATTTAAAGTCATTAAAGAAACTGATGCTATACTTAAGTTAACCAATCCACTTTCACAAAGGACTAGGTTTACACAACAGAGTAACAACTTTCTTACTGAGGTTTTCTGAACAGATCCAAATAGTGAAATACTGCTGTGTTTCTTGAGAAAGACGCATTCCTTCCATTATCTGCTGCACTGTGGTATTATTTCCATGCTTCAGTTCAACAGAACGGTATGATCCATCCATTCTGTATATTCGAACTTTTTCATACTAGGCCAAAGAACAGTAAAAAATCAGGCAACCTGGTTCGAAGTTATATATCCCAGCCTAACAAAAATAATTCAATTTCAACTTCATATGTTTTATTATAGTTTTCAAACATGGAAAAGAACAGAAAACTGCTTCAAGTATCTGTTGGCATGGTTTAAAAAATTTTCTTTTCCATTATATTTTCCAATATGTTTTCCTCTGGATGTTTCAGGTCAAATAAAATTGAGATGCTAAGGCAAATAAATAGCTTTTAAAAAATATTCAACCTCAGATTCCTCTGTGAAATGTTTTTTTTTTTTTTTTTGTGAAATGTTTTAAAGCTGTAACTGTACTAAGTAGATATCAAATGGGAGATAGAGACTTGGTTACTGACTCTAATGGTAGGTATCTCATGAGTCTAGTGGGCCACAAATTACACCATAGAAATGTGTACCAGCAATAATTTTTTCTAAGAGGAATCTGTGATGGAAGACTGTGCACATGGAAGTTATGAACAATGGACCTTGTTAATTCTTCTCTGTCTTAATGTTACTGCTAATTATTTCAGACATCATCACGTATTAAGATTATACTAGAAATTAGGTTAATATTAAGTATTTTAAAGATTTATTTACTTACACAATTTTTATTTTGGTATGCAAGAATAAATGTCTGAATATCAGGGATGATAACAAATTTAATACTTAAGAGATCTAACCATGAGGTTTTCTAAAAGCAGGAAAGAAACCATCCATCCATTCCTCTTGCCACAAATACTCAAACTACTTATAATTTAAATGGTTGGCCTAGCTCTATTTCTGAAGGTAATTCTTACTGGTTTGTTAATGGCTTCCTTCAATAGCTTTGCAGCTTCTTCCCAGTTATTTTGTTTGTTTTCTTCACAAATATTTAAAGGGGATCTTCCTTGTTGGTCTGTTATGTGCTAGAAATTTTAGAAAAAAGAAAAATGTGAAGAAAAAAAGCATTACAAATATATGGCATTATACATGAAAATGTCATTCAAATGATCAAAATTTCACAAAAAAATAGGTAAGTATTAAATTTTAACCATACTTAGCATATACTATACTTAAAATAAACATGAATTGATAAAAATGAAAGACTGAAAGCACTAATCAATGTGATTATTGTTTTTAAAGTTCTGATTATAAGATTCAACAAAGGTTCTGTTTAAAGTGATTATTTTCCCCTTTAAAAATACTTATTAATAACAACTTGTGGAAAAATTGGTAGAAAATCTTTTCCCTCTTAAAGATATTTTTTGAGGAAATACAATACAAAAAGAGGTTAAATTTTATGTATATGCAGGAGACGGATGATGGTGATGACAGCACAAAAATGTGAATGTACTTAATGCCACTGAACTGTACATCTAAAAATGGTTAAAATGGTAAATTTTATGTGAGGTACATTTTATCACAATACAAACAATATAAAAGCAAAGTTTAT
>JAQQSY010004227.1:0-12449 GCA_028646535.1 Procyon lotor
GGGCTCGATCCCAGGACCCCGGGATCATGACCTGAGCTGAAGGCAGACGCTTAACGACTGAGCCACCCAGGCGCCCCCGGGTTTATACTTTTTAACAGTATGTGTATGTGTATATATTTTTCTTCTCATTTTGGTAGGACTTTAGGAAGTTCATATGTATTTTATTTCTGTGCTTAACCACAAGTCCTACTTAATTTTTAAAAAGTAATTCTGCAGGGGCACCTGGGTGGCTCAGTCGTTGGGCGTCTGCCTTCGGCCCGGGTCAGATCCCAGGGGCCTGGGATCGAGCCCCGCATCGGGCTCTCTGCTCAGCAGGAAGCCTGCTTCTCTCGCTACCGTTCCCTCTGCTTGTGTTCCCTCTCTCGCTGTGTTTCTCTCTGTCAAATAAATAAAATCTTTAACAAAAAAAAAAAAAAGTAATTCTGCATTTGATCTTTTTAGTCTCCTCCTAGTATCTCTGGCAGTTTACATCCTTATTTGCAGCAAAGTAGCTAATGTTTAATGTTTAATTTTGTATAGCCATTATGTGTTTGCATTCCAGTTACTATACCAGACAGCAGTAACTAATGTTTTTGAAAACTAGACTCTTAAGCTAGCTCCTGTTGTTGTGTAATAGCAAAGGCGCCAGCAGAGGGAACTGATGAAAGCTCTCCAGCAGCAGCAGCAGCAGCAGCAGCAGAAGCTCTCGGGCTGGGGGAACGTCAGCAAACCTGCAGGCACTGCGAAGTCTCTCTTGGAGATACAGCAGGAAGAAGCTAGGCAGATGCAGAAGCAGCAGCAGCAGCAGCAGCAGCACCAGCAACCAAACCGAGCCCGGAACAGTACGGTGAGTTCGTCTTCCTCAGCGCTCGTTATATGGGTTGGTGTAGGAAGTTCTCTCTTCTGACTTTGGTGGACTCTCTTTTTTCTCTTTTCAGTATTGTTAACCGCGTCATTTGTCTCTTTAACAGCATTCCAACCTGCACACCAGCATTGGGAATTCTGTTTGGGGCTCTATAAATACTGGTCCCCCTAACCAGTGGGCATCTGACCTAGTCAGTAGTATCTGGAGTAATGCTGACACTAAAAACTCCAACATGGGATTCTGGGATGATGCAGTCAAAGAGGTGGGACCTAGGAATTCTACAAATAAAAATAAAAACAACACCAGTCTCAGGTAGGGCTCAAAATGATCAAACCTATGCTCCTTGGAGGGATGGGGGATGGGACATGTGGGGAGTGGGATATTGGGTGGAAGGGAAAGATAGTTATTTATTTAGTTTTTGCTTATTTTCATCTGTGTCCAAGCATGGGAGGTTGTAGTTTGGTGATTGTTTTCTTCCCATGGAAACACTTCTGTATTATTACTAGGGGCTCTTTGTACTGCTGGGCACTTAGTCCATTGCCTGTCAAATGGTAACCACTCAATAAATATTAGGAATAGTATGTTTTTGTTGTTGAACATTTCTCCAAGATACTCTCGAGATCTTAGCATTTTTCTCTAAATTTTTATTTTTAAGTTAGCTAGACTAAAGTGAATATTATAAACACCTCTCTAATGACCTTAAACCTATTTATTTTTATGATAAATTAGTCACGCTTCACCTTTGTCTTTTCTTTCTTCAGTATGCAGTGTTAATGAATGAGCATGGGTTTTAATGATAAATATGTGAACTCAGTTCCCAGCACTGCCACTTATTAGCTGTGTGACCTGTGTGACCTTGGGCAAGAGGGAACCTCTTTGAGCCTCAGTTCCCTCATCTGTAAAATGAAGATAATAATGATGACTTCATGGGTGTAGTTGTACAGATTAAATGAATGCACACGAAGTAGTTAGTGAAGTGCCTGGCACATAGTAACTACTTAATAAATGGTAGTGTTGTCAGATTGTTTCTTATTGTTTGAGGGTCTAAAGTATTAAGAATAGGACTCTAAACAACTGTCAGCTTACTGAGCCTCTTTGCCAGGCACTGTGCTGTAGGCCTTTGCATACAGTATTTTTATTCCTTATGATAACCCAAAGAAGTATTAGTACCATTTTACAGATGAGTAAACTGAGGCTTAGCAAAATTTAAAAACTCACCAAAGGGCACCTAGGAAGAATTTAATCATTTCTCTGGCAAGAAGCCCTGTCTTTACAAATGAGAATATATTAGCTGAGGCTAGATTGTAAGAGGGTATTGAGTTCCCCCGTCCCCAATCCAAATATTTGAAGGTTTTATTTATTTATTTGTTTGTTTGTTTGTTTGTTTATTTATTTAATTCAGTTAGTTTTTGGACCCAAGCATTGGATTACTGGACAGCCATCCAGTGTTGCCAAGACGTTATCTGTTTTATGGTATTGTAGTATAATCATATAGTAACAGTTTCTGGGAATATAATATCGCCCTATTGTTTTGCTTTAGTAAATCTGTAGGTGTGTCTAACCGGCAGAATAAGAAAGTAGAAGAAGAAGAAAAGTTGCTGAAGCTCTTTCAGGGAGTAAATAAAGCCCAAGATGGATTTACCCAGTGGTGTGAACAGATGCTTCATGCCCTTAATACGGCAAATAACTTGGATGGTAAGAATTGGGGAGGGAAACCCAGCATGTGGAATGGCAGAGCAGGACCCACAAACAGGTTGACAAATTGGAATGATGGGCCAAAACTCAGGAGGTGAAAGCTAATGGAGATCAAATCCTATATCTGCCATAAGAACTTGACTCTTTAATGGTATTATAAGTACTACTTGTGAGAAAGTCCTGTAATATTGTGTTCAAATAGGTCCTCAGTGGTTGCCAAAAAGTAAATGGTGTCTCAGGCTGTCTTAATAATGTTCAGGACAGAGGAGGTCATAGTTCCATACAGGTCATTTTATGGGGAACCTTGCCAGCCAGGCCAAGTCCAAAGAAAGATAACTCATGGTGGAGACAGAGGTCATCCTGGGCAAGAGAAGGTTGAGGTGATATGAGACCTTTCCCTACCTGCCTTTGGGGGTGGGGGTGGGAATCATGTGTCAGAGCAAGTAGACTTATTTTGTGTACAATGAAACTAGGACCAGTGAGTGGAAATGGAAAGGTTTCAGCACAATTTGAAGAAAAACTTGCTAATTGCTACTTGATCACAAAGAGAATTCTCTGTCTTAGATGGAAGTGAGTCCCTGCCCTGACCCCAAATGTTTGAACCAGAGACCAGTAAGCTTGGTGTGGAAGATCCAGATTCCTATAAATGACAGGCTAATTTGAATTCATCCACGTACAATGTCTTAACTGAAACCAAGGATCTTTTAAAAACGGAATAGTAAAGGAATAGAAGAGTTCCTTTGCAGCATTGTAATAGTATCTTACAGTCTGAAAGAGCCAGGGGAAATATAATAAATAATAATAAATAATGGCCAACTACCATTCATTAAGCACCTATTGTGTGCTAGGCACTTTCTAGCAGTTAGCATATGTTACTCCAGTTATTTAATTTTTGTAATTTCATAAGATGCCTTTACAATGTAGGTGATATTATCCCCATTTTATAAATTAGGAAACAGAGGCTCAGAATGGTTAAATAACTCATCAAGGTCACACAGCGAGCAAATTTCAGAGTCAGGATTTTAACCCATGTCTGTCTAACTCTGATACTTGTGCTTTTTCTGCTGCACCACACTGCGTGCATGTTCCATTTGTTTCCTCTCTATAAACATACAATATCTCAGTGAAGTGAAAGTTCCCAGAGGGTATGGCTGTATTTTTAGTATCTCTCATGGTGCCTGACATGCATCATAGCACTTGATAAATATTGATTGAATTTAAGGAAAGAAAGAATGAATTTCCAGATAGCTTCTGTCTTAGGCAGGCAGTTGTTTTAGTCAACATAACATGTAGTTTTTACCAACATAGCATTTAGTGAAACTAAACATGTGTGATATATCTTTGTTTGACTCTGTGCTACTCGAGGTAATTTTGGGCATTACAGTGACAGTGGGCTTTCCCCGCCCCTGCAGAGTAGATTAAAGAATATTTAACACCGTAGCTGCATACCTTTGCCGTTTGCATCATTAGAGTCGGCAGTAGGTGTGACAGTGTATTAAGGACTGACGCTGAGTTCTTGCGTGTGATATTTCATTATTACTCTTTGTCTTCTCCCCTCTCACGTTGCAGTTCCTACTTTTGTTTCTTTCCTGAAAGAAGTAGAATCTCCTTATGAGGTCCATGATTATATTAGGGCGTATTTAGGAGATACCTCTGAGGCCAAGGAGTTTGCCAAGCAGTTCCTCGAGCGCCGTGCCAAACAGAAAGCCAGCCAGCGGCAACAGCAGCAGCAGCAGCAGCAGCAGCCACAGCCACAGCCACAGCAGGTACGAGGCAGTGGTTGGCGCCGTACCCCTGCGAGTGAGTAGTAATACCTCAAAGTATTGAGCAGCCAGAGAAATGAAAACTAAAACAAAAGAGACCATTTTTGTATATCAGATGACCATAGCTTCTTAAAATGTGGTAGTCTTGATATTTTCAAATGGCAGGTCCAGAGACCTTTGCCAGTTTCCCAAATAGCAAACGTTATCATTCTCTTTTAGGCCTATTAGTTGCATTTTTCCTTAGTTCTTATATGTGCCTCAAATTGCAAATTCCAGCTCATCACAGACCCATACATTTTTTTGAATAGTTAAAACCTACAAATGTTAAATCTCCAGTGCTTGGGATGTGCTATACCCAATATTGACGATACCATAGCATGCTAGACATGTCTTATGTTGTTGATGGGGATGTAAAAGGTACCGTCAGTTCTCATTATTTGTGGTAGTGATGTTTTGTGAAGTTGTTGCTAAAGCTGAATTAGCAAATACTGAACTATTGCTCCAGGGAAAACACCTAGTTAGATTTCTGGAACTTCTGATCACAACATTTTTGTCAGATGGTCAATATATTAATTTCTCTTACGTGTATTCTCTTTAAGATGCCTTATTAAAATATTGGTGATTCCTTAACATTGAACTCATGGCCAGCAGCACTAGAACTGACACCTGGGTGAAGTTTATCTAGCACATACATTTTCTCCCTGAGGCACATTACAGCCTTTTTGGAACACCAGGCAGCACTTAATACTTGGGAGCCATTTTATTTTGTTTTTTAGATTTTGTTTATTTATTAGAGCTTACACATGAGAGAGAGAGAGAGCAGTGGCAGGGCAGAAGCAGAGGGAGAAGCAGACTCCCCACTGAGAAGGGAGCCCAACTGGGGACTCGATCCCAGGACCCTGAGATCATGACTTGAGCCAAAGACAGATGCTTAACTGACCGAGCCACTCAAACACCCCTCTTGGGGGCCATTTTAAACAGTGACAACACCAACAAGCATAAAATGTGAACATCAGGACACTATGGAGACTGTAAAAGATACTCGTTTACTTTATGAGAAATGAGACAAGAAGGCGGAATACTGCCCTGTTCCCTCGACTGGGAATGTGTTCCTTAGGCAACTCACATTTTTCACGACTCTGGACATTTGTGTGTTCAGGAAAACCATAAAAGCACCACAAGTTTTGATTTGGGGTTACATGTAAATTATAACCAGTGATTTTGCAAATATGGAATCTGTGAATAATGAGGATCAGTTGTACAAGTTTTCTGAAAGATGAGGTGGCAGGGCTCACGAAAAGCTTAAGATTATTCATATCCTTTAATCCTCTAATTCTGCTAGAGATAATTTTTGTTGTGTCGGTCATTTCTGGGGATATAAAAGATACAGCGAAGTACATGGGATTTAAAATCCATTGGGGGGGGCGCCTGGGTGGCTCAGCGGGTTAAAGCCTCTGCCTTCGGTTCAGGTCATGATCTCAGGGTCCTGGGATCGAGCCCCGCATCAGGCTCTCTGCTCATCAGGGAGCCTGCTTCCCCCTCTCTCTCTGCCTGCCTCTCTGCCTACTTGTGATCTCTCTCTCTGTCAAATAAATTAAAAAAAAAAAATCCATTTGGGTAGATGGACTAATGGATTAAGTGAAAGATGTCAATAGAAACAGCACTAGGAAAAATAAGGAGTCAGAAGGGAAGCCATTGTATAGCAATACAGAAAGTTCTTTACGTTTGTGAAATGACTGTCCCTGTGTGCTGAAGTTGGGGCCCACTGTGCATGCGCACATAGCCAGCCTCGTCCTTCCATAGTGCTTTCTGCCCTCTTCCTCCTCGTCCCCCGCTGCTACCACCTGTGCCTTCAACCAGCTCATTGAATCTGATCTCAGTTTAAAATGAATTGCTCTAATAAGAGCAACAGGTAAATGTAAATGGCTGGTAGACTATTTCATAGTTGAACCAGTTGGTAGAAAGTGTGTGGATATTTGGGGACCAGATCTCTTCTAGGATTGCCAGTAGGAATGAAGTACATGATTCTGATTTTGTTTGGTAACATGCTGCCAGCTAGTCTGTATCTTGTCCTTTCTGTCCTGGGGCTCAGAGATGGAGGAACTGTATGCTTTGGTAGGTGAGGGGTGTGAATTGCCGGAGTACAGAGGTCTGTTTGTGATTATTTGCTGTATATTTACTTTCCTAGTGGATGGTGTGGACTATGCATATACCAGAGAGGTTTTGACAGCTGTGTTGTCACAGTGGGATGAAAACCTAGAGCTACCAGGATGGGCCTTTTGGAGGCCTAGAGCTTAAATGGGATGTCTGGGTCTAAATGAAGGGAAAGGGTGGTTCAGTGGATTCTTCGTGGTTTCATTAAATTATCAGAATCCATGGTGGGACTTCTGTTTTTAATCTCATACTTGGTAAGGTGAGGGCCAGTCGGCCGTTTTCTTAGAGTGGGCCACACTTGCATCCACTGTGTAACGTCAGTTGTGACATCTTATCTCACAGGACTCTGTGTGGGGAATGAACCACAGTGCACTCCATTCGGTATTTCAGACCAATCAAAGCAACAACCAACAATCCAACTTTGAGGCTGTACAAAGTGGCAAGAAGAAGAAAAAACAGAAGATGGTCCGAGCAGATCCCAGTTTATTAGGTGAGCAAAGCCTAAAGTCTCATCTGGGTGCTAGAGGTGTGCAGGTTATAGCGGTATGATATGTGAGTCTCCTGGTGGAATGTTTTTCATAAAGGGAAATATTTCTTACACAAAATTAATTTTTAAAACCACTTTAATAGGTAGTGTTTACTGGGCACATCAGTGTAAGAGTGATGCCACATATGTTGTAGGGAACAAGAAAAGTAATTACTTACACTGTGTGGTTCTTTAAACTTTGAAGCCTTATTTCACAAATAATACGAATTTCCCTAGAAAGCCTTTCAGTTTAGTTAGAAAATAATGCTAATGGAGAAAAGGAAAAGTTGTAAAAATTTAAATGCTGATTTGTATAGAAGCTGACCAGAAATCCAATCAGGTATTCAAACAACTAATATTTGCTAATATCCATTATATATGTGTATACATACCTATGATTTTCAGAGTCACTCTTCATCATGAGATCATGTTTCAGTTTGCCAAAGAGCAAACCAAGGCCCTGAGGGTTTAGAACATTTTCCAAAGTCACACAGCTGTTCAGCAGTGGGGCTGGGATTTCAGAGGAGGCCTGTTTTCTTTCCACTCTTCTGTTAGCCACGACTATTCTCGTCTAGCATTGAGAACCAGAGTCGTCACACAAGACAGCTTCTTGGAAATGGTGACACCAGAATTGGGGCTTTGAAAGACTGGCAGGAAGGACAGACAGTGGTGTTTCTGAAATAATAAACAGTCTAGGCAAAGCAGATGCAGGCTGTTTGCGTTTCTTAAATTGGCCTTAACAGCCTCACAGACAATGGTGAAATTAAAGTGATTCTCTGTTTATGAATGTAGAGTATTGAAAACCATGCTTTCCGGAGTAGAATGGTTATATTGGCAAAGACAGCAGTTTGGGATATTGGCCCAGGCAGGAGGCAAAGTGGTTAGGAGGCTGCAGGATAGACCAGGAAAAAGATCCTGGTGTCCTGGGGAATAGGAATTTGGGCATTAGAGATGGAGGGGAGTTAGATGGGTTTCAGAACTTAGGGGACTGAATTGGCAGGACAAAGGGAAGGGTTTGGGCTTCAGGATGGGGGGAGTGTTGCCATTTGCTCAAAGGATGAGCCCTGGAAATTGGAGCAGGCTTATGGGGTAGTGATCCGGAGTTGAGGTGTGCTGGGTGGGTCCAGTGTGAGATGCTTCTGAAACTGCAGGTGGAGATGCCCTTATGAAAGAGCAGAGAGCACCAAAGGAGGGAGGATTGCCATCCTGCCCTGCCCTCGGGAGGGTCCCTGCTTTCCCTCATAGGTTTCCTACTCTGGAGAAAATAAAATGTCAGTAACAGAAACCTAACTTTGAGGATTGCCCTTTGGAACTGGGGCCTGAAAGCTGGCTTGGGAACAGAGAGCGATCTGGTGAAATTCTGTTTTCTCCTGCCTCAGAATTAATCTTATCTTTTCTCTTTTCTTTTCTTTTCTTTTCTTTTCTTTTCTTTTCTTTTCTTTTCTTTTCTTTTCTTTTCTTTTCTTTTTTCTTTTCCTTTCCTTTTTCCTTTCCTTTTTCTTTTCTTTTCTTCTCTTTTTTCTTTTCTTTTTCTCCCTCCCTCCCTCCTTCCCCTCCCCTCCCCTCCCCTTCCTTCCTTTCCTTTCCTTTCTTTCCTTTTCCTTTCCTCCTTTCTTTCTCCTGTCTCCAAACTTTGTGTAAAGAGTAGATGGGACAGTCTAACATTTTATCCAGTTTTGACAGAAGTGGGTGAATATGATTTACAAGTGTCCCTGAAGTTCTGGGTGTGGGTTCTAGCCAAGAAGCCCTTGTTGTTCTTCAGCTGTGGCACTGGAAGGGTAGGCTGTCAGGAAAAAGGTTCCTCTGTGGCACTGGAAGGGTAGGCTGTCAGGAAAAAGGTTCCTCTGAAAGTGAGGTGTAAAGCTCTTTGAATTAAGTATTCTATCTGATTCCATCCCTGTTACACCAGAAAGAAAGGGACTTAAAACACTCTCCAGGGGACTGAGAGGTTATTTTAGGAATAGAGTTTAAGCAATTTATATTATGTTGAAGGTGCAGGAAAAAATATATATATGGGAAAGGGAAGTAAAAGTTCAACAGAGTGTTGAGAAAACTCACTTTTGTAGGCTTGGACCTTTTTATGAAAATGCTCAACCAAATCTCTCTGAAAATTCATTTGATAATTACTAACTTCTGCCTCTTACCTACTTATTTCCACTTATTACTATTTTTAATTGATTTACATATTGGGAAAAATTAATGTCCATCAGTCACAGTTCGCCATGCACAGGATGAGACAGTTCTAATTTGATCCAAGAGCATCCATTGAGAAAGTAGTCACTGATCAAAAGAGAAATTTGTGTCAAGAACAGACCGTCACAGAGGCTTGGGCTCATTTTAATGATCCATCACCTCCAGTGTGCTCTGTGTTTTCTGTTTTTTAGAGCTACTAAGTGCCAGTGTGAACCAGCATCCATTACTTGGATATGATAATAGTCCACACACAATGGCATTTTCCCCAGTCATACTTCACAGTCTCTCAAGGCTTAAGAAATCATGCAAGTAAGATGTAGTCAGTTCTGATCCTAATAGAATGTAGTCTTTAGAGCCAGGCATAGTGGGCTTAAGTCCTCCTTTGTATTGGCTTTGGACTTCCTGGTATCCCAGAGCTTTCTCTTCTGTCAGATGTGGAGTAGACTTGCCCACCTTTCTGGGTTTTATGACAGTCAGTGAGACTGTGCTATAAGCTTACCCAGTAAGTTGCCCAGTAAGCAACATACCATAGTCGTGAACAAGTACCCTTTTTTTTGGCCCCAGGCTGCTGCTTTCTTCCTGTCTTTGCATGATTAAAATCGAGTGAGTGTGTGTGTGTGTGTTTAAGGTGTTATTTATTTGAGAGAGCACGAGCATCGGGGGAAGGGCAGAGGGTGAGAGAGAAGCAGACTCTGCTGAGCAGGGAGCCTGGGGCTCAATCCCAAGACCCCGGGACCAAGACCTGAGCAGAAGGCAGATTCTTAACCAGCTGAGCCACCCAGGCGCCCCCTGCGTATGTTTATATTACATTTCTGCTTTTATCGCATGTAGCTTGTTTTTATCATAGTTCATCTGTTCCTGAGATATATGTGAAGTCAAAACCTTGCTTCAGAATAGAGTAATAGCTCATTTCATAGGCTGTTTGGTCTCTGAGTTTTAACACTTACCTAATTAAATTGTTATTTACAAATAAGGACACTAAGCCTTTTGTTATTCAGGGGAAAAGGTCTGTGGGTTGTGGCAGTGCTGTTGATGGCAGAGCTGAGGCTGGGGTCTGGAGCCCTGGCCTCTCCTAATCTTGGGCCTCATAAGCAGCTTGAACCACACAGAGGTTCCTTGGTTAATAGTCATGTTTATGTTTTCAAATCATGATACTTTGAGTCAAGAATATAATATAATTAAACTATTTTTATCATGTAAGACTTTTTTGTTCATTATTGGTACATTTAAAATGTGTCTTTGTTTGAAAACTTGAACATTAAAGAACAAAAAGAGGGGAGAGAACGCAAGTAATATTAATTGCTTTTAGATAGGAGAGCATTGCCTGTTTACTTTTTGATATTCAAATAGCAGTTGAAACGGTTTGAGATTTCATTCAGGGTGGGCGAACTGAAAGCTTTTGGGGAGCCCCTCATTCCAGTGGAGCCCAGTTAGTACTTTTTTATCAACCTTTGATTGTGGAGTTAGTAGAAATTACATAGCGGGGCTGATGGGATTAGGGTTTCAAAACAGTAGCGTTTGTGATTACTGCTCTTGCCTTCAGTGGTGGTGCTCATATTGCTTTCTCTAAACTAGATTCCGTTTTGGTTAATCAGTATGGCTAACTGAAATCCTCTCCTTTGCAAGCCTACTTATAATAGGTTGAGTTGAACAAAGTACTTTAATCTTTTTGTGCTGTCTACCCTGTGAGAAAACATGTGAGGCCGGTAAGGATCTGGTAGTGGATCTTCCCTGATGCCTCCTGCCCTCAAATAGCAAAAGCTCTTGGCCAAAACTTTGAAAAGTTTTTTAACCCAATGAGGTGGGGGAAGGGAAAAGTATTCCCAGTAGTGAGGTGGGACGGAGGTAGTATTACTCCCACTGAGATTACACAGTCATATGGTCAGGTCAAATACCAAAGTATTTGGTATATATTCTTCCCGCCCTCCCTTGCCCCCATCTCTGTTAAGGTTCACCTCCCGAATGAACTTTCCCCACTAGCCAGCCTCACTTGGCCTTAACACATGCTCACAGTTCGTCTCAGGTCTGGAATTCTTTTTTCCCCCTCCCTACTTAAATTATACCAGAACCCTACGAAATAAATAAAAACGAAGAATCTCTAATTAGAAGAGCAGAATGCTGCTCTCTGACCTTTATCCTTCCTTCTTCTGCCTTTCTTTAGTATCTCTAGCGAAAACACGAGAGACTTCAGTTCCTGCCCACTGTCTGGAATTTGAGCTCCATGGTTGTCTGGATGTGGTCACTCATTGCCAATTTTTACCTGCAGGGTTTTCAGTCAATGCTTCATCAGAGCGACTCAACATGGGTGAAATCGAGACTTTGGATGACTACTGAGCACCTGCCAGTGGACTGGCCTTCCTTCTCCTCTCTGCTGACCATGGATTCTCCACCTTTGGACACAACACTTACTCACCATTTATTCTTTATCACTCTGCAACAAATCACAGAACCGATCATCTCAGGCTTTTTGTTCTAGCCCTTTGTGTCCAAGATTCTTTAAACTGTTTTTGTTGGTGAGCATCTCAGACTGTAGATAAGTGGACCGGACCCTGTGTCTTGGGGGTGGCAGTTGGGATTACTCCCCAACAAGGCTGATTTTGGGCAGCACCTGTTTACTGTGCCGTGATTTCATCTACTGTGTCCCAGAAAGTGTGTTGGGATCTGCCAATAGCTATTTACTTTCTTATGTCACTTTTTTCCCTTCTGTGTTCTTTTTCTTCTTCTTTTTAACCCCCCATAAGGGCAAGGGGTCTAACTGGTGCAATCATGAAGAGAGTTAATGGTATCAGACATTGGCCAGCAACACCATGCCATGGACTATGACTTGAGTGTCCAACAAGCCAGTCAGAGCGCCCCCAGTCTGAAGGCTGCATTGCCACTGCTAACTTTGGGATTGCATCAAAGAGGCCCTGAGTGGGGTGGAGTTTAGATTGGATTGGTTTGATGTTGCACACCCCTCGCCTGTTCTTTCTGAGCATCCTTTCGGAGAAAGGATTCATGTTTTTCTTCATTAGATAGTGACTTCCAAGCAAGCTGACTTCTCCCCTGGCATTCTCCAACCTGATTGGACAAAGAAAACCCTAAGGCCTGGGAGAAGGACTTAACTCTTAATTTTTCCTTTCTTACAAAAACTGATTTTTCCCATAAATATTTTTACTTCAGAGGACTAGGACCGGTTTGTTTTGGGCCTTTCTGCTGAAAATTTGTCTCGTTTAAGAGGCAGCTAGGATCTTTACCATATGTATGAATTTGTATAATTTCATTTTGGATAGGG
>JAQQSY010004228.1:0-12449 GCA_028646535.1 Procyon lotor
CTGATCTTTATTATTTCTCTTCTCCTGCTGGGTTTAGGCATTCTTTGTTATTCTTTCTCCAGCTGCTTTAGGTGTAGGGTTAGGTTGTGTACTTGAGACCTTTCTTGTTTCTTGAGAAAGGCTCGTATTGCTAGATACTTTCCTCTGAGGACCGCCTTTGCTGTGTCCCAAAGATTTTGAACAGTTGTGTTTTCATTTTCATGCATGTCCATGAATTTTTTTAAATTCTTCTTTAGTTTCCTGGTTGACCCATTCATTCTTTAGTAGGATGCTCTTCAGTCTCCATGTATTTGAGTTCTTTCCTCTTGTGGTTGAATTCTAGTTTCAAAGCATTGTGGTCTGAAACTATGCAGGGAATGATCCCAATCTTTTGGTACCTGTTGAGACCTGATTTGTGACCCAGGATGTGATCTATTCTGGAGAATGTTCCACGTGCACTAGAGAAGAATGCGTATTCTGTTACTTTGGGATGGAATGTTCTGAATATATCTGTGATGTCCATCTGGTCCAGTGTGTCATTTAAAGCCTTTATTGCCTTGTTGATCTTTTGCTTAGATGATGTGTCTATTTCAGTGAGGGGGGTGTTAAAGTTCCCTACTATTATTGTATTATTGTTGATGTGTTTTTTTTATTTTGTTATTAATTGGTTTATGTAATTGGTTGCTCCCATATTAGGGGCATAGCTATTTAAAATGGTTAGATCTTTTTTTTTTTCTTTTAAAGATTTCATTTATTTGACAGACAGAAACACAGCGAGAGAGGGAACATTAGCAGAGGAAATGGTAGCGGGAGAAGCAGGCTTCCTGCCGAGCAGGGAGCCCGATGTGGGGCTCAATCCCAGGACTCTGGGATCATGACCTGGGCCAAAGGCAGACGCTTAACAACTGAGCCCCCCAGGCGCCCCTAAAATGGTTAGATCTTCTTGTTGGACAGACCCTTTGAGAATGATATAGTGTCTTTCCTCGTCTCTTATTGTAGTCTTTGGCTTAAAATCTGATTTATCTGATATAATAGGATTGCCACTCCAGCTTTCTTTTGATGTCCATTAGCATGGTAAATGGTTTTCCACCCCCTCACTTTAAATGTGGAGGTGTCCTTGGGTCTAAAATGAGTCTCTTGCAGATAGCATATAGATGGGTCTTGTTTTTTTTTACCCATTCTGATAACTTGTGTCTTTTGATTGGGGCATTAGCCCCTTTACATTCAGGGTAACTATTGACAGATATATTGCCACCTATGGTTCCCAAGCACTTGACATGTGGCTACTGTGGTGCCATTGTATTGCCTATAAGGTGACTGTTACTGTATATTGTCTCTGTTCCTTTCTGGTCTGTTACTTTGAGGCTGTCTTTGCCTAAAGGACCCCTTTCAATATTTCCTGTAGGGCTGGTTTGGTGTTTGCAAATTCTTTTAGTTTTGTTTGTCCTGGAAGCTTTTTATGTCTCCTTCTATTTTCAATGACAGCCTAGCTGGATATAGTATTCTTGGCTGCATATTTTTCTTGTTTACTGCTCTGAATATATCATGCCAGTCCTTTCTGTCCTGCCAAGTCTCTGTCGATGGGTCTGCTGTCTTATGGCACTTTTCTTACTTCTAGTTACGATTTTACCATTATCATTTCAAGACTTTTTTTTTTTTTTTTCATATTAAGACTTGGTGGTTTCTAGATTTACCAGATGGCCACGTGTTCATTTTCCATTGCATTTCACTGTGTAATTCTAGAACATCGATGCAGTGTCTTTGGGCCTCTAACTAGTGTGGCGAAAGAGAACATAACCTCTGTCCCCTACCTTAATATTGACAATTAATGTCACAACAGGGCTGTTCTCCTAAAGTAAGTGATGCTGTAGTGACTACTGAGAACATGTCATGGTTGCTAAGGAGTCAGGAGAAGGAAAGGAGGAAGAAGCAAGTAAACTGAGAATTTCAGATTGGCTGGGATCACATCTTACAGATGAGTAAGGGTTACCGTGGCCCACCTTTTCTTCCTTTTTGGATTTAATTGGGAACACACATAATAATGCTAATTAACCTTCATATGATGTTTTAGTTTACAAAATGCTCCCACATGCATTATCCCATTTGATCATGGATTGCAGCCATCCCATGAACTAATGTAATTATCCCCATTTTACAGACGTTGAAGCTGAAAGTCAGGCCCAGTGTGAGAGAAGCAAGAGAGCTAGGTTGAAACCGCTACTACTCAGTTTAAGGCAGAGGAAAAGCAAGATGGGAATTGAGGAGGGGTATGTACAAGAGACTTTTAACTCAATTTCAGTAGCAGAATCTTGAAGAAGAGTAGCGTAATATAAATGCAAGCTGCCTGCTGCTGCTCTTCTGAGCACATTTTGTATCCCAGTTACTTAAATCCTCACACTAACCCCCTGAAATAGCAGCTCTTATCACCCTCCAGTTTACACAGGAGGAAGCAGAGGTACAGAGAGTTTCAGAGTCTTGCCAGGGACTCAGAGCCAGCCAGTGGCAGGGCTGGGGTTCTGTGTGTGGCCCCAGAGTCTATGCTGTCCACCACTCCAATCTGCAGAGGCACAGGAGAGAAGGTTGGGGCTATGACAGGCACGTGAATTCCAATATGGCAGCTAGGCTACTAATGTAATTTGAATGTGGCTACTAATTTGAATGTGGCTATTCAAATTTAAACTCATTAATACTGAAAGAGATTTCATATTCAGCTCCTAAGTCATAGCCACATGTCAAGTGTTTGGGAACCATAGGTGGGGGGGGAGTGGCTGCAATATTGGGCGGCACAGATGGAGGACGTTACATATACAACCCTGGAGAAAGTTCTATTGGATAGCTCTAGCCTAGATATGGTTATTCTTTCTCTCTAAACCATTTTTCTATTTCTCTCTTATTAGATCTTATAAAACTATAACTAAAGAGAGAGAGGGAGCATAGCTGACATATTGAATATAAAATCATTTAGAAAATTCTGTGGGGCACTGGGGTGGCTCAGTGGGTTAAAGCCTCTGCCTTCAGTTCAGGTCATGATCTCAGGGTCCTGGGATCAAGCCCCACATCGGGCTCTCTGCTTGGTGGGGAGCCTGCTTCCCTCTCTCTCTCTGCCTGCCTCTCTGCCTACTTGTGATCTCTCTCTCTCTGTCAAATAAATAAATAAAATCTTTAAAAAAAATAATAAAATTCTAGCTATCCTGGAAAAAGCATAGAGCTAACATAAAAATGAGTAGAGAAAGGCAGCAGAGGACTTCATTATTGGTATTATGGGGGTGGTGTTTCCTACCTTGGGTCAATTCAGTTTCCTACCTTGGGTCAATTTAGTTTTCGGTTTGAATGTAACATTACAAGTCTACCACCATAGTAACACTAAGTGCCGGGCACTCCCTGTTCTAAATGTGAAACTCGAAGTCATGTAACCTCTTAGGGAGGCACTGTTATTACCTCCACTTTGCAGAGGAAGAAGCTGAGGGTTTGGGCAATCAAGTGTCTTGCCCAAGATCACAGACAGAACCCCATTCAAATCTAGGAAGCCCAGAAACTCCACCCCCTTTTATCTGCGGCAACTTCTTGACACCGTGACACCACAGGGTTATACTGTGGATGTTTTTGTTATTATCCTGCCTGAAGGCACCACTATGCACTCTGAATACCCAGAAGAGCTAAAAGTTTCTAGAAGAGCAGTCGGCAATGTCCCAAAGTGCCTGCCATGGTGTCCTCCCCATCATAATGGTGCTTGGGACGCAGTCAGCTTATAAACCGGGGCAAGGGAATTGGGCAGGGGTGGCAGAGCCCCCACCGGGGCAGGGCCTGGTGCCTTGCAAGCTGCTGGCACTCAGCCAGGAAGCCCACTTGCTTGCCCTGCACACGCTCGAATTGGCCCCGGCCCCCCACAAAGGACCCAGTGCTGCCTGCCTTCAGGACACAAATGGCGTCGGGCAAGATTGCTGTAAAATAAAGGCTCTCCGGAACACCAAGCTGGACTTCCATGGCTTCTCTGGGATTCCATCCAAGCTAGCTTTTTAATAAACCAAAGCTTTTAGACTTGTTCCAGGCTAACCTGAGTTCTACCTGAAATGGTTTTTTCCTGCCGTTGTCTCCCGGTAACAACTTACACTGCGTTTCCATCGACTGATATGTAAGAATCCTATTTATCCCAAGAGTGGTTCTCTCCAACTACCTTGAACAATATTAGGCAGTAAAACAAATATTGTTAAATGCCCAGTGTTTCCTCATAGGTAACTCGATATAGAGGAGACCTCACAGTAGGCATTGTAGACCTTGGAGTTGAGTGTTTACTCAGAGGGCGAGCCTGAGATAAGAGACAGCCGGTCTTGCCAGGAGGAAGTCAGAGGATGTCAACAAGGCCATTACCGTCCTGGAACTCATCCGCTAGGTGAGGCGAGGCCGACCTTGGATTTCATTCACTTTGGTGACTTGGTAGATTGGATCTTAGTTCTGTACGTGTTTGATCTTCACTTCATCAAGCCATCTGCTTAGTGCAGTCATGAGCCAGCAGTCTGATATTTGTGTGGCTGTCCAAGATAACTCTCCCACTATCCTCTTTCTCCTGATTCTTGCTGATCTCTCCTCCCTCCTCTTTTGCCTTGTATTTCTTTAGAGAAAAGGCTTTGGGTAGAACCATAGAATAAACTCAGCACACTTCCCACCACCTGTCTGGGACCTGCTTTGTCACGACAGCAAGTTCCCCTACCCTAGGTTCGTTTCCTTCCCCTGAGCCCGGAATGCCCCAGCTCTTCCACACCACCTCCCAGCTGCCTCCCAGTTGATCCACACAAGTCAGCTTCCGAACCACCCAAGCCAACAGAAGAAGGTATGCTCGGCTCAGATACGTAGCCCTGCATTCCCTCCAGAGATGGATAGTGCACTCCCGATGCGGTCACAGCTGTGACGGCAGAACACTACCATCAGGGCAGAGAATTCAACACTGATTGGCTTTAAAATATATCCTTACCTGAAAGAAGTATTTCGAGAATTTCTTAGCATGAGCTCATTCTCATGGAATCGTTATGAGAAAAATAATAGGGAAAATTAGAAACCCTGGTCTCTAACCGGCATATTTCCAAGCTAACCACCTCCTCATCACACGCTGCCTTCCAATCTCACCTCACCCGCTCCTGAGGTCAAGGCAAAGGCAGCAAGCTTCCTCGGGGGTGGTTGTGCATGGATGTCCTAGGGCATTGGGCTCTTGTATTTCTTCTGACAGAACCCTTGACTTAAAGTGCCATCTGACTCCTTGCCTTGCTCTCACTGAATAAGAGGATGAAAATCGTGAGAGCGGGCTTTCCTCTTGGAGAAAATCAGTGTCATCTTCCAGAGCAAATGTGCTTCTGACTTGTGCTGCTAAAAGGATGGAACTCCATTACCCTTACGGTATCATAACGTGGTTTGCAATCTGAGCAAGATCGTGAGTGCTCATTACCTGATTGCCTCTGGGATAGGAACTGCCACCAAGAGCAACTATTAGCTTAAAAGCTTTTAATGAAAACTCTAGGGTTACAGTGTCATTTCCAGCTCTGTGGGACTCCATTGTAAAGAATAGAATTGCAGATGAGGTGGGTGGTGTAGACACCTGGTGTTCCCCCAGGGGAGCCGAGAATACAAAACTGACCTTGTTCATTCTTGCGTTCAGGAGCATTGTGCTCCTGCTGGTTCCTAAGCTCCTGCCTCTAAAGGGCACGTGCTATACCCTTGGCCTCCGTGCGTAAGGCACAACACACATCCCCGCAGGCTTAAGAAAACACAGAACTGATACTACACGCAGTGGTTTGGTTTTGTTTTTCTGTGGGAAAGTGTTTTGCTGAGTCAATTCAACCGTGTGTTCACACCGTGCCTTCCGAGGTGTCTGTATTGCGTTTCCCAGGTGCGGATGTTTTTTAAAAATAGTACTTGGCGAAGGATTCCCTTGAGGGGCAATCACTCCTGTCAGCCTGTCTTAGTCAAGTCAGGTTGCCATTAAAAAAAGCAAAACAAAACAGAATGCCTTACACTACAGGAATGGATTTCTCACAGTCCTGGAGGCTGGAAAGTCAAGATCAAGGTATCGGCCAATCAAGGTATTGGTGAAAGCTTTCTCCCTGGCTTTCAGACGGCCGCCTTCTCACTGTGTCCTCACATGGCAGACAGAACCACAGAGAGAGGGAGGGTTCTGGGATCCCTTACAAGAGAATCCCATCATGGGGGCCTCACCCTCATGACCTCATCTAAACCTATTCCCCTCTCAAAGGCCCCACCTCCAAATACCATCACACTGGGGGCCAGGCTTCAGGAGATGAATCTGGGTGCCAGGGTGGTGGGGGGAGGGGTCAGTTCAGTCCATAGCACAGCCTAAATGGTACCTTTGTGAAGGCATTCCACTCTTTTCCTTGAACAGACGTCCAGATGTCCGTTGGGAGCCTGCTCTGCACACAGAGGGCTAAGTGCGGTATACACTCTGTCCCTGTCCCCGTGCAGCTCAGGCCTTCATTTTTTTTTTTAATTCCAGAAATATTTAAATAGAAATGGCTATAAGAGACATGAAGGCAGGTACATTCCCAGAGGAAGTGACTTCGGAGCTGATAGCTATGGGCTGGATGAACTTGGTGGACAGGGAGGGGAAAAGAACTTTCCAAGCTAAAGAAATGGCAGGAGCAGAAACCCCAAGTGGGAGAAGGAACTGAAACATGAGGCCAGAGGATCTGAGGACAACAGTCTCCCATCTAGGTGAAAAAATATATGCTGTGTGAGAACTTCTCCAAGTGAAGCTTTTTACCCAGAAAGGGAGCTTTCTGCTGGGGTTAGTCATCAGATAGCAGAGCGGCATGTCTTGGGGTTGTGATCAGGGTTGGCTGGCCTTCTCTGGGTGGGGGTGGGGGTTGGGGGGAGCTAGGCAGCCTGGGGGACCCAGGTCTGGCGAGCGATCTTGGCGTCTTTTTATCTCAGCCCTGACCGATTTCCAAATTAGTGCCTTCCAAACAACCATGTTCGTGATTCGTGAAATCTTTTTTTTAAGTGAAAAAAATGTGTCCTCAAGATAGAACATTTCAGCAGCGATCCCAGGAAAGTAGAAGTAAATACAGTAAAATAAAACTGAAATCCTTTAACAAGTTCTGCTTCGTGCTAAATGACCTGTTTCTGACAGATAGCCATTCCTGAAAGGAAATTTCCGGCCCATCCACTTTGCTTTAAATGCTTTCTGAGCTGGTCTGTAGTCCTCTCTTCTGCTACTTCAGTTTTAGAACACTGAACTGTCTTCTCTAAAAACATATGCTTATAATTTGCAACCTTGTGTCCTGCAGACTCTCTGGAATATGGTTAGAAACTGAAATCACTTGCCCCTGAAGATGCATAATTGTATCTGGTGGTGACACCCCCCCCCCATTTAATGACATGGACTGACTGATATGTCGCTGTCCCTTTCACTGCTGCTCTTTTTTTTTCCTATTTTATTTCTTATTAAATAATGGGCACACTTTTGCCCTCGGAATCCTGTTTCGTCACATTCTCTGAGTTCTTAACACACAGTTGAGACTCAGAAAAGAAATGATGCCATCCGGCATCTTCTCGTGGGCTGGTTCTGTGATTGAATTCTCACCTGCAAGGTCAGTGTCCCTCCTGGACCACCCAGTGGGAATCAGCTTCTCCACAAGCCCCTGAGAGCCTCCTGAGAAGGAGCTGGGTCTTCCTTTCCTATAAATCCTTGGCTCTTCGCTCACAATAGATGCTCGATAAATGGGACCTCAAGGTCCCACTCGTAATGTTGCATGAAAAAGTCCATTCCTGGAAAAACAACATTTCTAGTGATAATTATTCCAAAGGCATGGAGATTGGTGCTAGTCTTGGAAGCAGGCAGCCCTCAGCAAAGTTCTTTAGTCAGTAGAGTGGATCCTCCTGGTCCTCACTGTTCACCACATCCACTCCCCGTTGACCCCACTCTCACCTTCAGCCATCAGGTCTTTATCTCTGACTCCTCGCCTTCTGGCACCAGAGAGCACTCATGCTCCTGATTGCTCCCTTCAGAATGAATAGCTCCCATCTCCCCTCATCTCCCCTCCCTCAAGGCCCTGCCATGGGCTTTCCAAGATGGTAGCAGGCCATGCATGGTCCGCCCCAACTTGCCTTTTCCAACCCCAGATTCCTCTCTCTCCCCAACACAGGCTGCAGGTGAGGAAGCGAAGCCCTGCCCTTGCTGTTCCCTCCACCTGGTGTCTGCTTCTCCCTCTTGTCCTCTACTGCTCAAGGACTTCAAATTCATGCTTCGAGGTGTAAATCAAGGCAGAATGTCTTCTGCTGAACACCGCTTGTCACGCTTTGCTCTGCTCCCTGGGCAGTATAATGCTCTCCCACTGAGTTTCCTGCGTTATATTGCATGTACCCATTTACAGGATCAGCTCTCGTGTGAGACCGTGAGTCCCGTCTTTCGTCATTGATTCCCTGAATCCTAGCACACCCCCAACCTGGACTGCAGTCGATTCCTTGAAAGGTAGGGAGGAGAGGGAAGGAGATGAGACCAGGGCGCAAGAGAAGGTAAGGGCAGCCTCTCAGTCCGGGGCCATGTTCTGGCTGAGATTAAGAAGAGAAGAAAGAACAGGGAACAGAGGGGTTTGGGTCTAGAAGGGGTTAACATTTTTCGTGGGCCTGAGGGCTTCCCCCACCTCATTTAGTGAGCTGTCTCTTCCTGGGCTTGGGACCCACAGAGCAATGGGACTTCATAACACTAGCCTTGCTCACTTTGCTCCTGACTGGTCTGGAACTGCGGCGAATTTTTCCAATTCAGTTCCATTTCTAGGGTGAGGCAGACCAACCGAAGCCCAGTGACCGGAGTATTGCAGGAGCTTTACAGGAATGGGGAGTTTGGAAGGACCAAAGGGCTACGTGGTCTCTGTTGATGTCACTTTCCAAAGCAGTGATCACTGTTGTCACGAGCAACCTCAGGCCTGACGGGTCCTCCCCCACGTATTCCTGACACAGCCAGTGGCTGTGTGCTGGGAGGATTCCCTCCACACAGTGATGACATTCAGTTAAGCCGCAGTTTCCTTGACCTGGGAGGAAACCCGTGTGGTTTGGGGTTGGGGGTGTGGACGACGAGCAAGAGCAGATTTTTTTCTCTCGTTGCCCCGTGGCTTGAAATTGCAACCTCTCTTTTAATTTTCCATTATGCATCAAATACATCTGTGCCAGAAGTGGACAAATGTATTCCGTCTGGGAGGATGATCCCAGACAGCAATAAATTAGAGTCTGTGTACAGACATGCCCAAAATGTGGCCGCGTGGTAGGGTGTCCCTGGGACCAGTCACCTCCTCCACAGTCTGCGTGGTGGCTGCAGGCCTTGGCCTGATGCCTCTGTCAATAGGTTTTGCTTTGTATTTGGAAACTGTCTTTCCATCAAGTCACCGCAGAGGCAAGATGGGGAGGGTTGCCTGCGTGGCTTTGCTGGGCGCATCTGTCCCAGGCAGCCTTGGGGGGCTTCTAGGACAGTGCCTTCCCCAAGGACATCGCTCTCTTCCCTGCATCCGAACAGCAATGACCTCAAAGCTGGTTTCCTCCCAAAACTAGAGCACAGCCCAAGAAAACCGTACTTTTTCTGGATTGAGCAGATAAAGTACCATATAATGCATTGAGAAAACGACATTTTTTTTTTAATTTTTTTTTTTTATTAGAGAGAGAGAGAAATCCCAATTAGGCAGAGAGGCAGGCAGAGAGAGAGGGAGAAGCAGGTTCCCTGCTGAGCAGAGAGCCCGATGTGGGGCTCGATCCCAGGACCCTGAGATCATGACCTGAGCCGAAGGCAGAGGCTTTAACCCACTGAGCCACTCAGGTGCCCCGAGAAAACAACATTTTTAAATGTGCAAGAGTAATTCCATGCTTCGTGTGGACAATTTAAAAGATAGAGTGAAAAGAAAAAAGCCACCTATAATCCTACCTCCAAAGGTAAATACTGTGAATGTTTTAGCATGACTTCTGTCAATATTTTTCCATGCCATGCTACCCTTTTAAAAATGCAAAACTCTTTTAAAGCTGACTGAGTCCAGCTCCTCTAGCTGTCCCTCACATTATCCAATTAGTGCTTTCCTCTGAGTACTGGAAAATTTTACTTATTCCGCATGAGAGAGTCCAGCTGGTAGAGCCCCTCGGACTGTCAGAGAAGTCACTCTGCTCTTCGGAAGAAACTGGCCTGGAGGGCAGAGAAGGGAACAGCTAAGGCCTTCTCTGAGTCCAGCCAGAGAGCCCCAAAGGGCAGCCCCACATCTTGACCTACGGCCCTGCCAGTAGAGGGACCCCGTGGACAGAGGGCTCTGGTCTGCCCCTGACCCTGACACCACTTTTCCTTATTAAAGCTCTCCTCGTCTGACTGCACCCCGTCTTGTTGCCGGCGTCTGTGTCTGCTCTTCCCTGTTGGGACAGGGACAGGGACAGCCTCTAAACTGTCCATCTGGTGACAGGCCACGAACTAAATGGGTCGGCAGAACCAGGAGGCCATCATCACATCTGCTTCCCTCCCCGCGTGACTTGAGTCCAGAAGGTGCCCAGCGAATGTCTGTTGGATTGGCATGATGCGATCCGGGATGGGTGCTCGGGGCGGGGGCCTGCGGGCCAGCAGTTGTCACAGTCCTACAGCGGCAGAAAAGATGCGGCGTTGACCCGGAGCCTCACAGAAGCCCTGAGAGCGGCCCAGGGGAATCCGGCGATGACACCCCCCAGCCGCCCGCCTGCCCAGCTGGGCCTGCGCCAGCCACAGGGCCTCCCCGGGACCCGCACAGCACACAGACCATGCTTTTTCAGAAAATTATTTTTTCCTTTCTCACTTTCCATGGAAACTCAAAATAGCAACCAAAAGAAAAAAAAAAAAAACCCAAAACAAAACAAAAAACGGCAGCGCTCCCTTTCCGCCGGCAAAGCCACCCCCGGGCAATGCAGCGACCGCTGAGGGACCTAGAAGCCCCGGGGAGCAAGGGTTCTAGATGTCTCTGGATCAGCTTTCTAACCGGCACGGCACACTCATGAGGGGTGGGTGGGTTCTGAAGATGGTGTGTTTCCTTCCAATTTAAAAGAATGGGTTTCCCCCGGGTCTGAGAGTTCATCTGGCTGCTGGTGACCCAGAAGCTGAAACCCAGTCCCCTATCTCCATGATGTTGGTGAGGAGGTCCGGGGTGCCCAGCGAGGGATAACATGGAATGAAAGGGGGCAGATGCCTTCCAGGGGGACTGTTATTGCAACATTTTTCTCTGACGCCTCCCCAGCTGTCTATGCCCAGCAACCACAGGGCAGCCCAGCAGAATGGGGAAAACTCAGCTTGGAATCAGGAAACCCCAGTTCTGATATCCCGTCGGGGACCCGGGGGGCTCTGAGCACGTCGTTTCCCCTCTCCCAGGAAACGTGAAGGGCGGACAAGCTGATCTCTGAAGGCATAGTGTCTTCCAGCCTCAGCGCTCTGCGCCCCCAGCTCATTCCTGGGCTCTGCGTACCCTGTTCCCTTCCCTCTGCTGACAACCAGTGTTTCCCTTTCAGCTGGCAGGGTCAGCTGTCATTGGTTTCGGACTGTGGTTCCGGTTCGGAGGCACCGTGAAGGACTTCTCACTGGAGGACAAGTCCCCAGAGTATTTCTACATGGGTGAGTGACTTCAGCTTCCCTGATCGTTAGCCAGAGCTGCCCCAGAAACTCAGAGCAGAACCCAGAGCCGGACTTCCGCGGGAGGGGTCGTGAGGAGGCAAAACCGAGCCCTGTGGCCTCCCCCTGGCCTTGGGGGCTGGAGGGGCTGAGTGGTCAGGGCGGGCAAGGACCCTGCACCCCCAGCCTGCCCGCTCCCCACATGGTTCACTGAAATCAAGAAAGACCAGTGTGGGAGGACGGACCCACTGTGCTCCTTTCAGCCACCACCCATTTCCAAAGAACTAGAAGACTCCCTTTGCCCGCTGAGCGAAGTCAGTTACGCATCTGTCCATCTGGGCTGCTGGGGTCCCTGCCCAGTGAGGGGTTTATTTGTGATCTTGTATTTTAAGTTGTCGATGAGGGAGACGTAATTCCAAGTGAAGAGACATCTCAAGGTTCAGAGGTACTCAGTCCCTCCCTAACTAGGGACTGCAGAGGGCAGGACTCCCCTGGGGACAAGGCCGCCTCTCGAACCAGCTGTGGGGAAGCGGCGAGGGGTGGGGGGGTGGCCTGCAATTCTGAGACAACGTGGTAAGCAGGGGCTGAGCGTTCCCCCGGGGTTAGTCCCTCTGATCTACTTCTCATCCTCTTCTGTGGGCTGTCCTCACTCTCCAGCCGAGTGCACCCAGACTCTAGATTACAAAAAGCCCGAGACCCTTGTCACTCTAGGTCATAGCCCTGGTGTTTGGCCATCCCATGGTCTGCGCCTGCCACAGGGTACTTAGAGTATGGGGAGAAGCAGGGTCCTGTGCAGGCCATTTGCTCCCAGTGCCCAGAAGAGCAGCATCCGCTTCCGGGGGGGGGGGGGGGGGGGGGGGGGGGGGGG
>JAQQSY010004229.1:0-12446 GCA_028646535.1 Procyon lotor
AAAATCTCATGAAGGAATTAAAATAGAAAGTACTAGAAAATAGTGCACTCAGGTGTTGTTGTCACAGCCCTTATTCATGAGGCAGACTTTTAGTTAAATTATATCTACTTCTTTAAAATGTATTGTTTCTTGGGGCACCTGGGTGGCTCAGTGGGTTAAAGCCTCTGCCTTGGGCTCAGGTCATGATCTCAGGGTCCTGGGATCGAGCCCCGCATCGGGCTCTCTGCTCAGCGGGGAGCCTGCTTCCCCCTCTCTCTCTGGCTGCTTGTGATCTTTCTCTCTCTCTGTGTCAAATAAATAAATAAAATCTTTAAAAAAAATGTATTGTTTCTTTAACGACAAAAGTAGTACATACTCATTATTGACATTGTTGGAAAAAGGCAGAGGAATAATAAGCAAGGAAAACAAGTCACTCTTGGCCCCAGCCAGTTCTCTCTCCTGAGATACTTCCTCTCACCTATAGTGTGTCCAAAGCAGACTTTTAAGAGTTTATTTATTTATTTATTTATTTGAGAGAGAAAGAGAGAGAACATGAGAGGGGAGAAGGTCAGAGGGAGAAGCAGACTCTCCATAGAGCCGGGAGCCTGATGCGGGACTCGATCCCGGGGACTCCGGGATCATGACCTGAGCCAAAGGCAGTGGCTTAACCAACTGAGGTACCCAGGCGCCCCGAGGCAGACTTTCTGATTTTCCTGCCCCACTAACCTGTTCCTTCCTAGTTCCTCCCACCTGGGCAACTGGCACCCACACCTTTAGACTCATCCTTGACTTCTCGAACTCTCATCAAGTCCTCCAGCAAATCCTGCCAATTCTGCTTTCGCAGCCGATTGCCAGTCCCATCACTTCTCACCCTTCTCTGCAACTGCTCCCCTCAGTCCTGGCCCAACACCCCCCCACCCCTGCAGAGACCTCTTGGCCACTCCTCACTGCTGTTTTCACCCACAGCAGGCCTTTCTCTACACACCAGTCAAAGGGAGTGGTAGAAAATGAATCCTGTTCTGTCGAACCTTCTGGTGGCTTCCATCACATTTAGAAAAGATCCTCATTCCTTACCTCCTCATGGCCCTCCCTGACCACCCCATGGAAAAGATCCCTCTCCTCCCCAGGCTCCCTTCCCACCGCCCTCCACCCCTTGCCCTGCTTGGGTCTTATCCAAAGCGCCTTCTTCTTCCATAATGTCCCGGTATTCCTTTATCTCTTGAATTGTTTATTGTCTTTGTCTCAATTGTAACGCAAGCTCCACAGAGGGCTGGAATTTGCTCTCTTCTCAACTCAGTTTCTAGCACCTAGAACAGTGTTTATACATGGTCGTGACCCAAAAAATATTTGCTGAATGAATCAGTAGCATTTTGGTAACTATGCTTTCCAGTCTATCTTTCATTTGAGCTGATTTGTTTGACAGAAAATATATAATGCTATCTACTTGACTTGCATCTCAATTTTTTTAATTCTTTTTTTTAATGTTTTTAAAGATTTTATTTGTTTGTTTATTTATTTATTTATTTGAGAGAGTGAGCGAGAGACAGCAGGAGTTGGGGGAGGGCCAGAAGGAGAGGCAGGCTCTCCGCTGAGCACGGAGCCCAACTCTGGGCTTGATCCCGGGCCCCTGAGATCTTGACTTGAGCCAAAGGCAGATGCCTAACGAGGCACCCCTGCATCTCAATTTTTTTTTTTTAAAGATTTTATTTATTTATTTGGCAGAGAGAGAGATCACAAGCGGGCAGAGAGAGAGAGGGGGAAGCAGGCTCCCCACCGAGCAGAGAGCCCGATGCGGGGCTCGATCCCAGGACCCTGAGATCATAACCTGAGCCGAAGGCAGAGGCTTTAACCCACTGAGCCACCCAGGTGCCCCTGCATCTCAATTTTTTAAATCTACTATTAGATCTGAGGTTGTTTCTTAGGACCAACTCTTCATGAATATTTTAATAGCGGCATAACTATTCCTTGGGATAGAAATATCAATACCTTCTTGAACATTCAGGTTATTTTAATCTTTTGCTATTGTCAACCTTTCTGCAGTGAACAGCTTAGTACTTAAAATCTTTTTTCTTGAATTGGGGTAATTTCTTTAGGACAGCATCCTAACATGGGAATGGCTGGACATAGAACATTATTACCTTTATATTTCTTTCTTTTTTTTTTTAAAAGATTTTATTTATTTATTTGACAGAGAGAGAGAGAGAGAGAGATCACAAGTAGGCAGAGAGGCAGGCAGAGAGAGAGGCGGAAGCAGGCTCCCTGCCGAGCAGAGAGCCCGACTCGGGGCTCGATCCCAGGACCCTGAGATCATGACCTGAGCCGAAGGCAGAGGCTTAACCCACTGAGTCACCCAGGTGCCCCTACCTTTACATTTCTTAATCTATGCTGTAACAATGACAATATATAATTTTTCTCACTCTCTTTCCCACTCAGTCTCACCCAGCCTGCAAAAGCCCTGAGCTGACTTCAAACCTCTTCAACATTCATGGGAAGAGCCCTCTGATTGTGTACTTTCTCCACAACTACACCCATCTGCAGCAGCATGGTGAAGACGTGTTGATAGTGAGGAGGGAAAAAACCAAGAGCATCCCATATCCTTTCCATTATGGGCAGGGCACATATTTCTCCAGGCCTCTGCTTCTCCTCCCAGAAGCAAGGGTGTGGAAAGGCAACCAGCCTTTAGCGCATAGTGTGTGCCCCTCAAGGGTAGCTATTGATAGGAGTCGAAGGCTCAGAATCTTGAGTGTTTTAGTTCCAAGTCGGCCTCATGAACTGGCCGCATGGGATCTTGGGCAAGTCAAATTTCCCTGGGTGTTAAATCTCCTCCTGTCTACCTGAGAGAATGCTAACTAGGTACTCGAACACATTTTGCTGCTCAGTAATGACTCCGACCTGCTCATTGACCCCAGAGTATGTGTTGATCGGGATTTGGGATCCAGATGTGTGTTTCTTGTAATATCCTCTTCATACGCACACACACCCCGTCTCCTCCAGACCTATCAGCACACTTCAGGCACAACTGGCATTTATCTTGAAGATTTGGTAACCAACTCAGATCTTAAGAGAACAGATGTGACCTCTTGGTGTCCTGAGTCCTAGCACTTTTCCGTAGGGGCCCAGAACATGGGATCGAGTCAACCTGGACTCGAGAACCAACTCAGCTCTGGAGTAGCTGAGTGACCTTAGATGAATTTCAGCTTCTCTCTGGGCCTCATCAGGAGGAGCTTTCCAAGTGAACTAGGTAGCACTCGCCCTATAGAGCTCATAACCCCAAACTTATTTATATGCCTAATAGCTCACATTTCATAGCACTTTATTATTTATAAAGCACTTTCGTGTATATCACCTCGCTCCTCTCTAGTGTAGTATAGTGGACGGAGCCTGGGTTGGGGATACACAGCCCCAGATCTGTGTCCAGCTCAGCAACCCACTGGCCTTAAGATCTCACATGCATAGCTTGACCTCTGAGCTCAATAGTTTTATCAACTTCTTTGTAAAATAAGAATGATTAGGGGCACCTTGGGTAGCTCATTCAGTGAAAGCACTGAACTCTTGGTTTTGGCTTAGGTCATGATCTCGGGGTCATGGGATCGAGCCCTGCCTTGGGCTCTGTGCTCAGTGTGGAGTTTGTTTGTCCCTCTCCCTATGCTCCTCCTCCTGCTCTCTCTGTCTCTCTTTCTCAAACAAATAAATAAAATCCTAAAAAAATAAAATAAGGATAATTATACCAAAGCAATAGTGTTATGATCAAGATTAAATGGCATATGGCTGGTTCTAAATAAATGAATAACGATTGTAATTATTAACATCCTCGAAGGCAGGAATTATTATCCTTATTTTATAGAGAGGAAAATAGAGACATAGAGGATGACATGTGTTGATGGAAATCCCAAATGCCTGAGATTCTGACCAATGCAAAAGGGGTAGAGAGGGTGGGGGAGGCCCAGAGGACTTTTCAACATACAAACTGGGAATGAGGCCTTGAGACTGAAAGTTGGAATCCCTTTATTTTTAAAGATTTTATTTATTTATTTGACAGAGAGAGAGAGAGAGATCACAAGTAGGCAGAGAGCAGGCAGAGAGAGAGGAGGAAGCAGGCTCCCTGCCGAGTAGAGAGCCCGATGTGGGGCTCGATCCCAGGACCCTGAGATCATGACCTGAGCTGAAGGCAGAGGCTTTAACCCACTGAGCCACCCAGGCGCCCCCAGAATGAGAATTTTAGATGGCTGTTTGAAAAGAGCACTTCCTAGCCCTTCCATCAGCAGGGGGAGAGAAGGTCTGTGTTAAAAGACTGAGAATGGCCTGGCCATTGGGGACGATAGTCCCTTGCCTTCCCCAGTAGGCCACAGTCAGAGAGCAGCAGTCCTTTCCTGTTCAGATTTCAGTGATGTGGTCCAGAAACAGGTCATTTCCGCCCTCTGCCATCTCACTGCCCCCCTCTCCTCTCCATGCAGTAGGCCGTCCTGCTGGTAACACTCAGAGTCAATACCAACCAACAGTGTGGGCTTTTCCTTGACGGCCGATGGCACTGACTCTGTCCTGACATATGCTGAGGTCATCGACGTGACCCTGAGCAACATCAAGAAGCGGAGGGACAACCTCCGCCAACTGAGGCGGCTCCACCAGACTGAATGGAATTATTTTGATGTGTACCTAAAGGGACTGCAAGAAAACTTCCTCAGGTATCTAAGGGGCTTTAGGGAAGGGGCATTGTTGGAGCATCTGTCTCTTGTTGCATATGACAATTTAAGAAAAAATTTTTTTTTAAGATTTTATTTTTAAGTAATCTCTACACTCAGTGTGGGGCTCGAACTCAGAACCCTAAGTCCAAGAGTTGTACATTCCACCGACCAAGCCAGTCAGGCAGGCACCCCTGTGCATGAAAATTTCTTTTTACACATGTATTTTATTTATTTTTTGTAAGATTTTATTTATTTGACAGAGAGATAAAGAGCACAAGTAGGCAGAGCTGGCAGGCAGAGAGAGAGGGGAAAGCAGGCTCCCTGATGAGCAGAGAGCCCGATGCGGGGCTCGATCCCAGGACCCTGAGATCACGACCTGAGCCGAAGGCAGACGCTTAACCAACTGCGCCACCCACTCACCCCTGCACGTGGTCATTTTTAGCTGGGGGCCTAGCCCTGGGACGAACTCAGCCACATTTCTTGTGGTTGGAATATCAGCGCCACAGTATCAGAGACCAGATAACTTTCTTTTAAAGTTATTTTTTTCTAACTACAAAAACATTTATGTTCAATGAGAACAAACAAACAAACCTGGAAAAGCACCTGGAGACACACATTGCCAACATTTTTCTATATATCCTTCCAGTCTTTTTGCCTGGGCCCATAGAGGTGTATCTCTAAACAAAAGTAGTGGAGTCATACCATCGATCTGGTTTTTAGACTTTGTTTTCCCACTTAGCAGCATGTGATGGATATTTTTCTGTGCCTTCTGACTTTTTCAAGATTTTTCTTTTTTTTTTTAAGATTTTAATTTTCTTTAGAAAATTTTCAGACCTTCCAGAGACGTTGAAAGGATGGTGCAGCGAACACCATATGCCTGCACTGTGTTTACCAATTATCCACTTTTTGCCACATTTTCTTTCTCTCTCTAGTAATTAGGTCAAATTCAAATTTCCCCAGTGGTGCCCAAAATATCCTTTTTGGTTTTACTTGCTGCTCCAGGATCCAATCAAGGGTTGGGAATTAGATTTTGCTATTATATCTCTTTGGGGTCTTTTCATCGATAACAATACCCTGCCCCACCTTTGTTATTATGTCCTGAATTGATGATTACATTATTAATTTTTTTTTCTTTGACATAGACTTTTTTGAAACACTCAAGCCACATTCTGAATTTTTCTGATTATTTCTTCAGGGTATCATTTAACCGACTCCCAAATACTCCGTATTTCTTGTAAACTCGACATTGGGGTGATACTAGGCGCTTGATGGGGTTCAGGGAAGATCTTTTTGCCAAGAACACCTCATGGATGATGTTGGGTGTGTGCTCTACACGGCATCAGGAGACTCTTAATGTCAAGTCAGCCAAATAGGTGGTCTCTGCCAGACCTCTCCATTCTAAGACTCCTGTTTCATATAGTTAGTGTGGATTAAGTGGTGTTTTCTTTGAGACTGAATGAATCCGCTCTCCCCAAACCTTCGCCCGGCAGTTGTAGCATCCACTGATGGTCTCTGCCTGAATCAATTATTATAGTTGGGGTTGCAAAACAGTGATTTTCCACTTCCACCATCCCTTCTCCTTTTATTAGCTGGCGCTTTTTTTCCTAAAGAAGAGCTCACCTTCTTCTTTTGCTCCGTATCTCTCTTGTCTTCTCCGCCTGCCCCCATAACTGTGTCACGTGGACATCTGGCTGCAAAAGAAGCTCAGGAAATATTTGGCAAAGAGAAATAAGATTTCCATGCCTGGACCAGAGCGGAACTGGCTGGGCACTTCATTACCCAAAATAACACTGGATTCAGTTAGCAGGGGAGAAAGGGCGAGCTGCTGTTGGCCAGACAGGCTCTAGGAGAGGAAAGGAAACAATGAACACATAGGTAACTGCTTTGTTTTACAAAGTGATATAGTAGAGTTATTTCCAAATGATGATACACACACACACACACACACACACACACACACACACATACACGTTAAGCACCAGCCCCACAAAAATGCAGTTCTGCCTAAATGTCCCATCAAAAGGTGATTGGTTGGGGCGCCTGGGTGGCTCAGTGGGTTAAAGCCTCTGTCTTCAGCTCAGGTCATGATCTCAGGGTCCTGGGATCGAGCCCCACATCGGGCTCTCTGCTCAGCGGGGAGCCTGCTTCCCCCCCTCTCTCTGCCTGCCTCTCTGCCTACTTGTGATCTCTCTCTCTCTGTCAAATAAATAAAATCTTAAAAAAAAAAAAAAGGTGATCGGTTAATCAGCTATCATATGTGCGTGCTCTGCTGCCAAGAAAAATAGCCATGTTGATCTAGTATTCTTATTTTATAAAGAAGGATGGTCATATTATTTGACCAAAAAAAAAAAAAAATCAGAGTATAAAATAGTGTGTGTAAGAAGGCACAGTTATCTATCCCTGTTTTACAGACGCCAAGGTCAAGGACAGAAACTTAGAGGGCCACCGCATATGTGGGGAGGACAAAATATGGGGCCACGGAGAAGGAGTGGCCAGAAGGAAAGGAGGGCCTGCAGACGAGGGCACACCAACCATGAAGCTGAGGGAAGAAAGGGCCAAGGGGAGTAGCGGTCAGCAGTGAGGGTGCCAGATGCAGAAGCCTGGGGCTCAGACAGGTTTGGTGCTTTGGTAGAGAGCGGTCTTAACGGGTCAGACACCAGAGCCTGGGACACTAGGGGGAAGGTGTGGCTCCCCATGGGTGAATGAGACTAGTAGGAAGCAGAAGGAGCAAAACTCTGCACCAAAAAAGGCAAGATTGGATGCGGAGTGACAGGGCTTTTTCCATGTCGAATGGAAGATCCAAGCCCATGTGAAGCTAGAGAGATTGGAGAGATTGGAGAGATGCAGGTGAGGGAGGACAGAGTCAGGATTGGGGAAGGGAGAGGACCCAGGAAATGTTGGGTTTTGTTTTTGTTTTTAATTTTATTTATCGGGGCGCCTGGGTGGCTCAGTCAGTTAAGCATCTGCTTCCGGCTCAGGTTATGCTCCTGGAGTCCAAGGATCGAGCCCCACGTCCGACTCCCTGCTCAGCAGGGGATCTGCTTCTCCCTCTGCCCCTTACCCTGCTCACTCGTGTTCTCCCTCTCTCTTTCTCACTCTTTCTGTCTCTCTCGCAAGTAAATAATAAAATCTTAAAATAAATAAATTTTATTTATTTGAGAGAGAGTGAGCATGAGCAGAGGGAGGGGCAGAGGAAAAGGGAGAAGCAGGCTCCACTGAGCAGGGAGCCTGATGTGCGGGGCCTGATTCTAGGATCCCGAGATCATGACCAGAGCCAAACGCAGATGCTTAACATACTGGGCCGCCCAGGCGCCCTCGGAAGAGTTATTCTTTAGGGCTCTTTGCTTTTGCCTCTATTACTGTGGTTTACTATACTTCTATACTTCGCTCATTGTTCCAATGAGTATTTTCAGCAACTTCTATGCACCAGGTATTATGTTCTGTTTATAACATATATGTTTTGTAATGTCTGTCTTTCCCAGTAGTAGTAACAGTTCTTGAGGGTGGGATCCTTGGAATGGCAGAGGCTTAGAATTCTTTGACACTGGCTCTGTGACATTGGACCAGTCACATATATCACTGAGCTTCTGTTTCCTTGTTGGTTAAATGAAGATAGTATTTCCTACTTTGGAGAGTTGTACCAATCAAGTAAAATAAGGCACATAAAGCCCGTTTATAGGACCAAGCCCATAGTAGGTAATTCTATCACTTAGAATTAGGTTTAGCTTGGAATGAGAGAAGAACTCAAAATAGTGGCTAAAACAAGATGCAAATCTACTTTTATTATTATTTAAAAAGGGGCCCAAGAGATATGCCAGGTACGGTATCAGGGACCAAAGCCCCTTTGTCTTATTTCTCCCTAGTCCTTCACCCATGATTCAGCCTCATGGTCTAAGCCGCCCACGCTCCAGCCATCAGGTCCATATTCCAGCCAATAGAAAGTAAGATAAAGTCCAAAGAAATGCATTCCTCCTATGAGTCACAAATAAACCTTCCATTTTTCATTCCTTTGGCCAGAACTTAGCCCCCATAGTTATACCTTAGCTATGGCATAAGCAAGGCAAAAATAATTTAGTGCTAATATTAAATTTACTCAAGATTAAGTCTACAGCATATGTATTTCAGAAATATATAAGGACATCCTTGTTTAATAAAGGCATCCTTATTCAGTGAATTATAGTATACGTATTTTAAGTCAGTAGAAACTTTGTAATTATGTGTTAGCAATCTCATTGCTAAATATATCCACTTTTTGTTGGATAAGGCATTATCAAGAAGCTCAGCATGGCTCCTGTTAATAAAGTCATTCTCAAAGTTTTGTCTACAAAAGAAAGTGGTGACCTTGAAACACATCTGCGCTGTTAGGGGCACCTGGGTGGCTCAGTGGGTTAAGCATCTGACTCTTGATTTTGGCTCAGGTCATGATCTCAGGGTCCTGGGATGGGGCCTGCATTGGCAGGCTCCAAGCTCAATGGGGAGTCTACTTGAGATTGTCTCTCTCTCTCCCTTTTCCCCACCTCTCCCCTCACTCCCTATGCTCTCTCTCTCTCTCTCTCTCTGAAATAAATAATCTTTAAAAAAAAAAGAGGGGCGCCTGGGTGGCTCAGTGGGTTAAAGCCTCTGCCTTCGGCTCAGGTCATGATCTCAGGGTCCTGGGATAGAGCCCCGCATCGGGCTCTCTGCTCTGCGGGGAGCCTGCTTCCCCCTCTCTCTCGGCCTGCCTCTCTGCCTACTTGTGATCTCTCTCTCTCTGTCAAATAAATAAATAAAATCTTTTAAATAAATAAATAAATAAATAAAAATAAAATAAAAAAAGAAAGAGAAGATCCACATCTGTGCTGTTAGACATCAGGACAGGGCTACCCTCGGGGAAGTAAGGTTTGACTGAGTAGGGTACAGATGAGGGGGCTTCTGGGGAGCTGGCAGTGTTCCATTTCTTGATCTGGGTGCTGGTTACATGGGTGTGCTTATTAGTCCACGAAAACTACTAGAGCTGCCCGTTTAGAGTCTATGAACTCTTTGGTATCTATGTTCCAAAGGAACATATTAAGGAACATCTTATATTGGTGTATTCTTTTTCTTTGTAGATACTATCATGGTTTTGTTGTTACCTTATTTTTTAAGAGTCAAATCCGGGGGCTCCTGGAGGGCTCAGTTGATTGAGCATCTACCTTTGGCTCAGGTTCATGATCCCAGGGTCCTTGGATGGAGCCCCACATGGGGAGCCTGCTTCTCCCTCTCCTTCTGCCCCTCCCCCCTGCTTGTGCACTCTCTCTCTCTCTGTCTGTCAAAAAAATAAATAAAATCTTAAAAAAAAAAAGAAAAGGCAATCCAAGGGTCCCTGCCGTAGGTGGAGGAAGAGCCTAGTTTGCACGTGCAGGTGAGGTGTGCTTTGAGGGAACAGAGTCTCTGGTTGCTGGAGAATTAATATTTACATGTGAGTCCGGAGCCCTGATCCTCAAACTTGTCTGGGGGCAGAGCACCCACAATTCAGAATGCTCTTTGCAGAACTCCATGAAACGTTTTCAACCTATGATTCTGTCACACAAACTAAAGATGGTTTTTCTAGTGGAAAATATGAGCCTAAGGCATGTGTGGGTTTCAACATCTCAAGAAATAACAATATAGAAAGTATTGTCAAGAAATTACATCTGTGTTTTTCTGTTAAAAAATGTGATCATCAGGGCACCTGGGGGGCTCAGTCAGTTAAGCATCTGCCTTCAGCTCAGGTCATGATCCTGGCGTCCTGGGATCGAGACCTACATCGGGCTCCCTGCTCAGCTGGAAATCTGCTTCTCCCTCTCCCTCTGCCCCTCCCCCCTCATGTTCTCTCTTGCTCACTCTCAAATAAATAAATAAAATCTTTAAAAAAAATGTGATCATAACAAGGACAAATGCAATTTGCTGCTATTCTTGCCTTTTCATTGCAAGCAGAAGAAGGCTCCCCAGAGTTAAGAAAAAGTTGTGGCAGAAGATCTTAAAAGTAAGAGTGTTGTGTCAGCAAAATTTCTTCCTTTGACTTGGAAAAAGATGCCCATTGTTGAAATAACCATTGGCTTTGATACAGGCAGGTTGAGTCTGAAGACTCAGGGGAGGGTTCCCCAGGATCAGCCAAGGGGGACCTTAGCTTCACACAGGACGGAAGTCAAATGCAAGAGAGAAAAAGGAAACAGAGTTTATGGAATAATCTGACAGATAGAAATGACAGGTAGAAAATAGCAGAATGTCTGGGAGACTTGGAAAGGAGAGGAGAAGGAGTCTTGTCATTGCCTGGGGTTAGGGCTTCTACTGGAAAGGGGTCTAGGGTACTTGTTCCTTCAGGAGTCCAGGGTGGGGCCCAATCAGAGGTGAGTCGGGTGAGTAATGGGTGTCATTCCATAAATTACCAGAGATTAGCCTGGAACGTGTTTGGGACCTGGTGCTTCTTAGACATTATTGGGTGTTTGGGGCCTGGGACAAAATTCAGGGAATGATTCATTATCTTGATTCCCCCTTGAAGTGGGAACATAGCTTCTTTGGCTTATTCTGAAATGGGGCCTAGCCGGAAAACAGCAGAGATGGAGCTTTTCTAAAATGGAGTCCTTCAGGGCTGCCTGGGTAGCTCAGTCAGTTGGGTGTCCATTAGGTTGTGATCTTGCGTCATGGGATCGAGCCCTGCGTTGGGCTCTGTGCTCAGCATGGAATCTGACCCTCTCTCTCTACTCCTCCCCCCACTTGCACACGTGCTCACACTTTCTCTCAAATAAATAAATTAATTAAATCTTTTTTTTTTTAAAGATTTTATTTATTTGACAGAGAGAAACACAGCGAGAGAGGGAACACAAGCAGAGGGAAAGGCAGCGGGAGAAGCAGGCTTCCTGCAGAGCAGAGAGCCCGATGTGGGGCTCGATCCCAGGACCCTGGGATCTGACCTGGGTCGAAGGCAGACGCTTAACGACTGAGCCACCCAGGCGCCCCAAATTAATTAAATCTTAAAAAAATATATAGGGCGCCTAGGTGGCTCGGTCAGTTGAGCATCCGACTTCAGCTCAGGTCAAGATCTCAGGGTCCTGGGATGGAGCTCATGTTGGACTCCATGCTCAGCAGGGAGTGTGCTTCTCCCTCGCCCTCTGCCCCTCCCCCACTCATGCTCTTTCTCTCTCTCAAATAAATAAATAAAATCTTTAAAATAAATAAATAAAATAAAATAATAAAATAGATGGAGTCCCTTCAGCTTCCCTACCTCAGTTCAGGCCAGGTTCACTGCTGGTGTTTTTAATACCCGTCTTTCTGCATCTCTCCTCCATCAGCAGAGAAGTACATGACAGAATCTTAATTCACACAAATACATTTTTATTGCTCTTCTGTCTACCCCGAGTGCCCGTAACCTGCTTCTTCATCAGATAAATGTCTACTCACATTTCAAAAGTCAGCTGGTATATCCCCAAATTCCTCATTCCCGTTGTGTACCCCGTGCTTATCTCAACACACTCCACGGAAAACCGTCTTCTATAAGAACACCAGCAGCAGCAGCTGGCATTTCCTGAGCACGTCCTTTATTGATTGTGTACCAGACACCGAGCTAAGCGCTAGATCTGTGGTAACTCAGTTAATCCTCGCCACATCTTCTATTTTCACCAAGTTGAGATGGGTACCCTGGTAGGGAGAGGTTAAGTAATTTGCCCAAAGTCACACAGCAAGCGGCAGATCCCCACGTTGAATTCAGCTTGCCTTCCGTATTCAGCTTTCTTTCAGACTGTTGATTTCTACTCCTGTCCTAATTTGAGTGTATGTTCCTTGAATTCA
>JAQQSY010004230.1:0-12445 GCA_028646535.1 Procyon lotor
TGGAAGACATTATGCGGACTGAAATAAGTCAGGTGGAGAGAGTCAATTATAATATGGTCTCACGTGTGAAGCATAAAGAAAAACATGGAGGGCATTGTGAGAAGGAAGGGAAGGGGGAATGGGGGGAAATCAGAGGGGGCAATGAACCATGAAAGACTTGTGGACTCTGAGCAACAAACTGAGGGTTTAGGAGGGGTGGGGGTGGGGGGTTGGGCGAGCCTGGTGGTGGGTATTGAGGAAGGCACGTATTGCATGGAGCACTGGATGTGGTGCATGAACAGTAAATCTTGTAACATTGAAAAAATAAAATAAACATATTTGGGGAAAAATAAATATAATAGGTTTTTATTAAAAAAAGTAAAAAATAAATAAATAAAAAATAAAAATGTAGGTGAGTTAAAAGTAAAAAAAGTAGGAAAATTAAACATGACACTGCTCTTCATAAAAAAAGTAGAATTTATATATAAATACAGCAAATATACATCAAAACCAAGAGTATTACAAGAGATAAAGAGGAACAGTGTGTAATTATAAAGGTGACTATTCATCAATAAGGCATAACAATTATGCAAGTGCTTTTATCTAATAACTATTTTCAAAATTCATGAAACCAAAGCACACAGAAATAAAGTAGGAAATAAAAGAAGCAACAATTATCAATGGAGATTTTAGCATCCTTTTCTCAGGAATTGATATAAGTATATTAACTGTGATGGAGACATTTTGAACCAAACTCTCCATCATTTTGATGTAATGGGGATTTAGAGAACACAATAATAAAAAAAATACATAAAGTATACTTGTTTCAAATTTAGTGTTCAAATACCAAATAGACAATTTGTCAATGTTATAAATCAATAAAAATAATATGATATATAAAGATAGGACAAGAAATTAAGTTTCATTTATGGATGATATGTTAATTTTCCTAGCAAAACCAGTTAGTGCATAGAAAAACACCTTCTAATTATTATTTTTTACATGAGATCAGTTTAGATACTAATTTATCTGTTCAAATACTATAGATTTTTAAATTATGATTAAGTATAATATTCTATTTTAATAGAAAGAAATGTTATAAAGTATCTACAGACCAGCCAAAAATACTAAACAATTTTATGGATAATTTTTTATTGGATCTCTTTACCTTGTGTCCTATAGAAAACATGGTGACCTCCAAAAAAATGAAAGACCAAAGGCTTAAGTTAAAGCTAGGAAGTTAGTAAAAGGGAATGTGGGAAGATAACAAATAAGTATATGAAAGACAAAAAAATTCCAAAAGCACAAGAACATACTGTGAAATTTTCATGACTTTTATCAAATGCAGGATTTTTGTAGAGCTAAGAACATCATAGACAAAGGTAAGAGATCAATTGGGAGAAGGTACTTGCAAGGCCTTTGGTAAGAATTAGGAAAATCTAAGAAATACCTGCACAACTGCAAGAAAAATACAGAATCTCCAACAGAAAACTGAAGAATAAAATCAGTTTATGGAGGAGAAAAAGGGGCACAAGACACTCTAACATGTAAGTAGATGATCTTACTCTGGATAAGGAGGGAGTTCGAAATTAAAAGGTCACTGAAATCCTCTTTAAGCCTCTATATTGAATCAGAAGAATATAGAAAGCTTGAAATTGCCAGCAATGTAAGGAAATAAGCAGGGTCACTTATTGCATAGTCAGAGGGATGATAGACAATTTCAGTCACCTCAGAGAGCAATCCTGACTCATCAACTCTGAAGGACTGAATACACAAGGCCTTACATGCATATAAGCATATGTTAATAGGGGAGGAGAAATGTAGGGTGATCGGATGAATGAGAATTGTGTGAGTAAAACTGTACAGGAGAAAAAGGAAAACAAATCAGAGATCATGCAATGCCTTGAGCTACCTTTACACTTTCAGACCAACTTAATCTTTTCCCAAACCTAAGTGCAAACTCAATGATAATCATATTGTAATTAAGGTTAACAATTTCCTTCTCTTAATTTTCAGATAGTTTGCCCACACTAAATTGATTTTCTCTAAACCCCATCACGGATTTCTTCAGTGAGCTGCATATTTGATGGATATCTCAGGCATCTCATTTAACTGGGCGTTGTGAGAATCAAGACTTGCATCCTCCAAAGGAGAAACACAGGAGTGATACCCACATACAAGCTTTGGGGAGTTTACATAGCTGTTCTAGAGAGACATTGTTACTGCTTTGTGCTCAGTCCTGGCCCAGTACTCTTTTCCCTTTGTCCTCTTCTCTCCTGAGGGACCTATCAGCCTTTCAAATAGAGTGTCATCCTGAGCATCTAGATAACCCATTATAAAGCAGGCACAGCTACCACTTAACTATAGAGTCCTCACCGCTCCAATGGGAACCACAGTCCTACGTTTTAACCACCTCACATAGCCTAGTGACCTAGATGCTCCAATGGAAAATGAACATTTCAAGATTTTCAGGGAATAGTTACTTTTATTATCATCTGCAATATATTAAGAGTTGTGATGTGAAATTTAAGATAAAGCAGGTGAAAGTAAAATGGGAAGGAATGATCTGTAAACATAAATGATGTTACACATTTATGAGACATAATGGATATTGAGTAATAAGATTTGGTAGTGGAGAAGAGGAACCAAATAAAATCCTAAACACACATACACACACACACACACATACACACACACACACACACACACACAGAGGCCCTATTTATGGAAGAAACTTGGAAATTTCTGCTATAGGCATGTTTCTGATTATGTAACCCATCTCTGGGAGATCTGAAGCCTTGGAAGCAAGATAAAAATCTGTGAAATTCTTAAGAGACTAGAGAGGAAGTACAGAAACATCCTATCTTCTCTCAGAATCTACTGAAACTTAAGATTCAGAAACTTCCTTTGGGAGTTCACACTGATGAAGGTGGTTGACATGAAAATAAACACTTACAAAGCATACGGTAAGAGCTCTAACAGAAACAAGGATTTCATGGTTGCTTGACTGAAGTATTAGATATAAATAGATGGAGGAGGTAAGGAAAATTCTGTGATTTCCTAATTTAATTTCTGAGTGGCTGTTGGGGCCAGCAAGTAAGATACAATCACATTAGGGAAGAATGGGAGAACTTACTGATTTTAGTGTGGGATATATTTGTGTGTTATTATTATAATACATTAATATGAAATAGATAATACATTCAAAAGCGCTATATAGAAAATGTCGTGGTATTTGCCATGGTATTTGTGAAGGTATAGAGTCCTCTACTCTGACGGGGCAGATTCCAGGCAAGGACTTTGTGGACTGACCCAGGAACAGGCAAAATGGCAAAGCCCGGTTAGTCAGAAGAAATAGGGTACTTACATGACTCAGAAACACATGGGATGGTTGTGCAAATAGATATTTTGCCTGTCCTGCCAGACTGCTGAACATAATATAAAGAATTGCCTGATGGAAACAAATGGATATCTTCAATATTTCTCTCAAACTAAGCCTGAGAGAAGATAGAGAAGACCTTCTAGGTGGAAGTGGAGATGATAACAAATAGATTGCCATGTGGGGGGGATCTTCTGTAATTTCCTATGTGTCCTACTCTAGGACTCTCACAGAAAACTTTTGTTTAATGGGAAGTCACTGCCCTTATTTTCTCTTGGTATAGATTCGATATGTTACTATTTTATAAGTTAATTTACTGAAAAATAAAGATGATTTTAAAATATTTGCATACACCAAGAGCATTACCAAGAGTAATTACACTTGTTTGCAATCACAAGTAATGTTTCCTGGCTAAAATATATATGCCTATATTTCTAGGTAAATTAGTCTCTTGAATGTTTGAGACTCTCAGAAGAAGATACAAGAATGAAACTTGGCAAAACAAATTTCCAAGCGGAAAACAATTATGTGAGGATCTCCAAGAGCAGAAGTTTAATACACACTTAAAAGACTTTCTTAATTTGAATTTTTGATATCTGCATATTTTGTATGAAGTTCTTAAGTCTGTCTGGAGTTATAAGCTTCATCCATATCTTATACTTTCTACAACTCTAGGTTTCTATATTGTGGCTAAAGTTTAAGCTCTGATTTTTTTTTTCTGAAGTATTTTATGACTCATTTGACATTTTTCAATTCCTTACAAGGAAATACCTCAGATACTTACTCATATCTACTTACTACTTAGTACACAAACAGTGTAGTATGTTTAATAGTGGAATGCAGATACCATAACCAGAAAGTTTTTTCCCTACACAGGTAGTATTTAGATCTCCATAAAAGAAGCATTGCCATTCGGAATATTTCTCAATAGATCTTGAGCTTTCACATCAATGGAATTAGTGAACAGAAATTGAGGTAAATTTAAGAAGCAGATTTAGAAGAGTAGACTGCATGCCCTGGAATTAAAATATTAGGTAGAAACTGGATGGTAGGAAGAAAAATAGAGGTGAGTTATCAAAACTAAAGGATACGGTCAGAGCAAAGAGTCATAAGAAAATATTTTTGCTGCTGAGTCAGGCTGAATTGTACCTGATTTGCTCTTTGCTGTCATTAGGCAGGTCTGGATGCCAGCCAGGGGTAGGGCTGAGTTTGTAGCTAACAGTGATGTCTTTGCAGAAAATAGACTGGGTTTATTAACCACTAATACGTTTATTTGTAGAAACTTTAAATCATTTAACAGCATAAAGAAATTAAAATCTTCACCCTTTTCCCTGTTTATATGGTTATGTTCTGCTGTCCACCTTCAGATCATCTGTTCTTTTTCCCACTTTCAGATCATCTTAAGCAGTTCTGCTAAAATAGGAATAAATTTGCCTTTGATGATACGACACTTATTGTCTTTAATTTTATAAGCTTTGTTGTTCTATATTGGGATTAGGAGCTCTTATTCTGAAATTCCTGATTAGTTAACATTCTCTGTGAATAATAGTATTATTGAAATAATGACTGCATTTTGAAATATTTTTAATTATTGTGTGTATGTGTGTTTATCCACATGTGCCCACACTTGATCTCAATGTCCTTGACGAGACTTGACTTTTTTTTTACTGTTTGTATCACAGAATCCAACACCGACTTTGACACAATCATGAGATCGTTATTTTACTAACTGATCCTCTAGTAGAAAATAAACAAATAGAGTAGAATTAAATAAAAGTCCAAAACTCAGGAAAAATTTCTGAAATATGAACACAGTTTTCTCATTTGCAGATAAAGATTTGAGATTCAGAATGAAGTGGTTTACTGATGATTTCAAGCTTTAACATTCAGGTGCTAGCAGAATTACTCTGCCATCCTGTTTTCTGCCCAGAGGGGATTAGCTTGGCTACTTTGTAGCCAAGCTTGCAAACTTTCCAGTTTCAACATGGCAGACAATGCTACACATCACTACATCTCATCTTTTTTCCTGGTTGGTATTCCTGGTTTGCAAGCATTTCACTGCTGGATTGGCATCCCTGTCTTCCTCCTGTTTGCCCTGACCCTGCTGGGGAACAGCATAATCATCATCACCATCAAACTGGAACCGAGCCTCCACCAGCCTATGTATTTCTTCCTTTGTATGCTGGCAGTGAATGACATGGCTCTTGCTTCGTCCACAGCCCCCAAGATGCTTGGTATCTTCTGGTTGGATGCTCACAGGTTTGATTTTAGTATCTGCCTAGCACAAATGTATTTTATCCACACGTTCTGCATAGTGGAGTCAGCCCTCTTGGTTGCCATGGCCTTTGACCGCTATGTAGCTATTTGTATCCCACTGCATTACACAACCATCCTGACGACACCAATGGTCATTAAAATGGGTCTAGCTGGTATGCTCCGGGCTGCCTTTATGGTTTTGCCCTGTCCTCTGCTTATTAAAAGGCTACCATATTACACTAAACATGTCATCAACCATGCCTACTGTGAGCACATGGCTGTGGTGAAGTTGGCCAGTGCCAACACCCTCATTAACAGAGCATACGGAATCTCCGTGGCCCTTTCAGTGATGGTGTTGGACCTAGGATTCATAGCCACATCCTATATCAAAATCCTCCAGGCAGTCTTCAGGCTGTCTTCCCAGAGTGCCCGCTCTAAAGCGCTGGGCACCTGTGCTGCCCACGTCTGCACTATACTTGTCTCCTACACACCTGCCCTGTTTAGTTTCCTAACTCACCGTATTGGCAAGAAGGTACCTCCAAGCATTCATATAATTTTTGCAAGTTTGTATCTCTTGGTGCCTCCCACAGTCAATCCTCTGGTGTATGGTGTCAAGACCAAGCAGATTCGTGACCGAGTGGTTAGTCTCTTCTTCCCAAACAAGAGGATTTCTGAAAACTGAAATATGTAAATACAAACCCACATTGACAGAATCTGTTTTATGCAATTGCGGTATATTAACAAGAGTTGCAGCTTTGTCCCAACTTGCTGTTTCTCAACTCAGTTATACCTGTCAGCAGAGATATGTGATGTATATTTTTTTATTTTCATCTTTTAATATTTCCTTTTCTTTCTCTTAGAAATAAGCTTCATGGGAAACTTTCAATAAATATTTGCAATAGTTGGTATTTATTATTGACATTATTTTGTATTCTATATTTGTGGATAATATTTTATAATATTCACAATGTGAAATAACTAACATAATTATTGTAATAATTTTAAAATTCTCAGTACATTGGATTATGTAATTTATAAAAACATTTTTTTCCAATTCACACTGTTACCCATACTGATTAAAAATTCCTGAGTCATTATTTTCAAGTTTCAATCATAAAGTAATTATTTTCAAGTTTCCTTTTTCTTATTGTAATAGTTATAATAATTACTTAATACTCAAATAATGATCACTGTGGCTTTGGCTGTTTACTAATCCCTTTACATATATTTACTCCTTTAGTCCACCAAACTACACTGTGATGTAGATGGTATTATTATTCTCATTGTACCAAGTAGGAAACCGAGGCATAGAAAGGTTAGTAAATTACATAAAGATAACTTACCTAGCACAAAGCAATGTAGAATTGAACCCAGGGACTCTGGCTTTCAAAATATATGCTCCTTATAATGCAAAATTGTCCACCAATATGCTTACACTTCTTGCTTTATGATTATGGGAGCTTATTCATCTAAACGCTTTATTTTTTTATCCCCCTACATCTTCTCTTCTTTTAGATATTGTGATAGATATTTTAAGTTTCCTTAAAACTCTTTATAAATGATAAATCTATTACAGTATTTTGACAAGACCCCAATCAAGAATTGTTTCTGCTTTAAAGAGAAGTGTCCAATCAGTACAGCCTGATAACATTATAACTATGTTTACCAGACTTACGTAAAACTCTAAGAAAAACTCTGAAAATACTACTTATCCACATGCCATTCCCCCCTCTTTTTTCTTTCTTCCTTCCTCTTTCCTTCCTTCTTTCTTTCTTTCCTTCCTTCTTACCTTCCTTCCTTCCTTCCTACCTTCCTTCCTTCCTTCCCTTTTTTTCTTTCACTTCAATGAACATCAGTTTTGGTCGGTCACATTCATTCAGTGCTGAAGTTGAAAATGATTCACTTCTTAATCTAATGTTAATTTTATTATGCAGGGAACACAGAAGAAACTAGATTGGGCATATCTGTAAAATGCTTTGTTCAAAATGTTGTTTTACTTTAGATCATCATGGAATGAAAGGTTCATTGAATTGGAAACTGTTAGCTTTTGATCAAGATTGGTATATATGTTGTGGACATTACATGAACATTCTGTGTTCTTGAATTAATTCCTCAAAAACTACATTTTTAGGTGTTTCATCTACAGCCATATTATTATTTGTTAATGACTATACATGTATCTTATCAACATTTTTACGTTTTATGTTGCAAATAGTTGTGTTTCCTTATAATAATCTTGTAATTCTTCAGTTTATTCAATGAATCTATATTGAGTGGGTTTATATTTTAAACTGGGTTTTGAGGGAAAAGGTCATTTAAATACTGCTTCCCACCCATCACTGATAGCTGGTTGAGTGTCATTTTTAACATTATAAATCCTAATTTCATCATTGGTAAATGTGGAAAATTATTTTTATACTCTAGTGCTAAAGTAAGAATTCAATGAGACAATGGATGAAACATAATTTATGTCACAATACTGAACACAGTCTTCCATACACACCAATGCTCACTGCCATGATAGCTATTGAAAATATTAATATCAATTAATAAAAGTATTTTTCCAAATGTCTAGAGTTCCCAACAGGGTATATCTACTAGAAGATCCTACTTTTTTAATTCAACGTGCCACAAAGTGGACATTTTGCACTTATTCCCTCACACAAACCATCCTAAAAAAGTTTCTTATCTCAGTGAAAAACATGTCAAGTGACACAAAAACAGTTAATGTCATCAAGTGTTTATTAAGTGTCAAATATAGGTCAAAGATACATGAGAAAGTAAATGGTAAAAAATTAATTAAATGAAGAGAAAATAAAATCCACCAGCCATGCCAGATAATATAAACAAAAAATTAAATATAACATAGTTAAAAATATGTAGGTGATGGGGAGCCTTGTGACTTCATTAGTTAAGCATCTGACTCTTGATCTCAGCTCAGGTCTTGATCTCAGGGTCATGAATTCAAGCCCAATGTTGGAGCATACTTAAAAAAAATGTGTAGATGATTACTGACCACCAAAACCAACACCAAGTCTGAGAAAAATTCTAATTGAAGAATATTGGAGGAGATGCCAAGAAAAGGCTGATTTTAACCTTGAAGAGTATTGATAATATTACCAGGTAACAAGGCAAGGGTTTCTAAGCAGAGGTAACATCTCAACGGAAGTGAATATACATAGTAAGAAAAATAAAAATGCATCCAGAAGACAGTGATGTGATAAAAGTAAAAGAAGAATAAGGAAAAACACAGAGGGCATTGTGAGAAGAAAGGGAAGGGTGAATGGGGGGGAGTCAGAGGAGGCAATGAAGCATGAGAGACTGTGGACTCTGAGCAACAAACTGAGGGTTTTGGAGGGGAGAGGGTGGGGAGTTGGGCGAGCCTGGTGTGGGTATTGAGGGGGGCATGCATTGCATGGAGCACCGGGCGTGGTGCATGAACAATAAATCTTGTAACACTGAAAAAATAAAGTAAACATATTTGGGGAAAAAAAAGGAAGAAGGCCTCAAGGAAAAACATACAATTGGAAAAGCAGTTTTGTTTAAAAGCAGTTTAATTGGGACATCCAATTAGAGAAGATCTGGTGTGTGGCACTATGAAAGTCATTGGCCACACTGAGAAACAAGGACTGTACAATGGTAATGGTAATGGTGAAAGTTCCTTACGATCTTGTGTACAGTGGATGACATTGATTTCAGTTGATAAATCTAGTCCAAACCCTGAACTTATTAATTTATGGCTACACTATATTTTGTACTTATAAAGCTTACCACTGTTCTTGGTCAATCACACAGAATATGAATATGTCAAACCCATGGGACAAACCATTGCACAGACCAAATTCAGCTTGCTGCCTCTTTCTGTAAATAAGGGTTTATTGGAGGATCACCACATCCATTAATTTATGGGTGGAATATATGGGCACCCTACCCTGGCAAAGTTGAATAATTAGGACAGTGGTGATCAAATGACCAAAAAAGCTTAAATTACTTACTGTCTGCCCTTCTACATTAAAAGCTTACTAGTATATGATTTAGAACAACAGTTAATTGCATTATAATTTCTTATATTCCTGTACAGTTGTCTTTATTGACCTGCCTTTAAGCTTTAAGCCTTCTATCAAATTTTTCTATGACAACCATTTATAAAAGTCCCAGGAACATTTACAGCTAAACTCTTGAGAAGATATAGGTCTACTTTATCCCTCAGTATCACACACACACAATGAGGGGTAAGCCAAAATGGAACAAAGGCTAAACAAAAGAGTGCCCAATGGTCACATTGGAACAACATGATCGCAAAATGAAATAAAATTGTATTATAACTCAAATTATAACAAAAATACTCGTAGATCCATACTGATGTAAACAAATGATTGAACAAATTAAGTAGGGAGACTAAATCAATTGTTTTGTAAAAAATAAAAATTCTGAATAATTCACTAAATTATGTATCCACTCAATCCTCAAGGAGAAGGAACATAAATCTTTACTCCTTAAGTGTAGGCTACATATAGTGATTTTCCTTCCAAAAGTTCAGTATCAAACGGAAATTAAAATGGAGAAATCTGACAAACACTACCTCAGACAAGTAATTAAAGTCAATATACACAATGGATAAATAATGTTGATAGTATGTACTGTGATATGTGATCAATGTGGGACTTTAATACCTATGATTTTCCTCCCCTAAGCACATAATTGCAATCTAATCATTATAATGACATCAGATAAATTCCAAAGGAAAGGATCCTATGAAATACCTGAATAGTAACCCTTCAATGTTTTCAAGGTCATTAAAAACAAGGAAAATCTCAGAGAGTTATAGCCAAGTGCAGCTTATAGAGACCTGACAACTAAATGCAGTGTGGCATCCAGGTTGGGATCTTGGGAGGAAAAAAAGAAAAAAGGAAATTATAGGGCGCCTGGGTGGCTCTGCCTTCGGCTCAGGTCATGATCTCAGGTCCTGAGATTGAGCCCCACATCGGGCTCTCTGCTCAGCAGGGAGCCTGCTTCCCCCTCACTCTCTGTCTGCCTCTCTGCCTACTTGTGATCTCTCTCTCTCTGTCAAATAAGTAAATAAAATCTTTAAAAAATAAAAAGAAAAAAGGAAGTTATGAAAAATTAAGAAATGTGAATAAAATATGGACTTCAGTAAATCATAGTGTATCAATATTGATTCACTAACTGTAAAACATATATTAATGCAAGATGACGATAAGGAATACTAAGTAGGGGGTCTATGGGAACTCTTAGTAACTGAATATTCAAGTTTTTGTAAATCCAAATCTTTTGGATTTCAAAATGTATTAATTTTCATTCCAATATAAAATTAAACATCTGAAACTGCTTAGTGTTTAGATGAACATAAGTCAGAAAATAATTAAAACTTGAATGGTAATGATAATTAAATGATGAAGATGATAAGGTGGAGGAGAAAGACTACTAAAAATAAAATTAGGAGACAAATAAGTAGTTCATGGTCATCAGAATTATCAATTTTAGAATGAATTTATGGTTCTTTACCCTATGAATTTAATATCTTTAATCAGAGGTTAACCACTTAAATTTACTTGTGTTTTTAAGAAACTTCCTCATTGAAAGATTAAAAAAAAATCTTCATTGACTAAGCCAGAAACAAGTCATCATGTTTATATCATCTACAGATGAGTTGATTATGTATCCATAAAAGTAAAAATTGTTTCCATAGGAGTCAGATTCTGTCTCCAAAGTAAAATCTACAACTGTGTATTTCAGCAGCATAACTGAACTTGAGAAAGCACAAAATCTGACCCCACACGAGTATCTCTTAAATTGAGAATAATAATTTTTATTATTTGAAAAAAAGTTAAATGAGAAATCAAGAAGGATCTTTAGAGTAGAAAATCTTGGACACTCGATCTCAAATCTGTTTGGTCTTCACGCCATACACAATAGGACTGAGCAAAGGAGGGACAAGCAGATAAAGGTTGGACAGAAGAATATGAATGTAGGGTGGAATATGGAACCCAAACCTGTGTGTAAAGAAGAAGAAGAAACCAAGGAGATAAAACTCAAAGAAGACACAAATATGGACAATGCAGGTGTTGAAGGCTTTGAGCCTAGCTTCCCTCTGAGGCAAGTTGAAGACAGTTAGAAATATTTGAACATAGGGGCACCTGGGTGGCTCTGTGGGTTAAAGCCTCTGCCTTCTGCTCAGGTCATGATCTCAGGATCCTGGGATCGAGCCCCACATTCGGCTCTCTGCTCAGCAAGGAGCCTGCTTCTCCCTCTCTCTATGCCTGCCTCTCTGCCTACTTATGATCTCTCTCTGTCAAATAAATAAATAAAATCTTTAAAAAAAAAAAAAAAGAAATATTTGGACATAGGAGAGTGTGATGAAGATTATGTCAAATCCAAGTATAGTGAAAGCCACAAACAGACCATAGATCTTGATTCGAATGTCTTCTGCTGCCAACTTCACGATGGCCATGTGCTCACAGTATGAATGGGAGACCACAGTGGTCCGATAGTGTTTCAGCTGACATTTGATGAGGATAAGACATGGAGCTGCAAAGAGGGCTGCTCTGAGCGTCACGCCAACCCCAATCTGAGTCAGAAGTTGGTGAGTAAAGATGGTTGCATGTCTCAAGGGATCACAGATGGCCACATAGCGGTCCAGGGCCATGGCCAGCAGAATTCCTGATTCGATGCACTGGAAGGTGTGGATAAGCCACATCTGAAAGAGACAGGCATCAAAATATATGTCTGGTAAATGAAACCAGAATATTCCTAGCATTTTTGGTAGGATGCAGGTACTGAGAGCAATGTCCGTTGCTCCAAGCATTGCCA
>JAQQSY010004231.1:0-12444 GCA_028646535.1 Procyon lotor
TATCATTGATAAATATCCTTTGTAATACGTTGGCAATTGTAATACGTTGGCAATAGCAGGTACACTCTTTACCTGTGTCCTGTGAGCTGTTCAGCAAATCATCAAACCCCAAGAGCAGCCCTTGGGCAGTCAGGCAGAAGTCCTAGGAGCCTGGGTTGGAGATCAGTGTCTGAAATGGGATCAAGTCCTGTGGGACTGAGCTCTTAACCTGGCAAGTCTACACTAATTCTGGGCAGCTAGCATCGGAAGTGTTGTGAGTCGAGAGCCTGGGGTTTTTTTTGTTTTGTTGTAAAGATTTATTTATTTTTTTAAAGAGAGTATGTGTGGGGAGGGGCAGAGGGAGAGAACCCCAAAGCAGACCGCCACTGAGGCCGAGTCTGATGTGGGGCTCCATACCAGGACCCCCGAGATCATGACCCGAGCCAAAACCAAGAGCCAGACTGAGCCACTTAGGTGCCCCGAGACTGTTTTTCTTTTTTTCTTTTTTAAGATTTTACTTATTTGTTAATAAGAGAGAGATTTATTAATAAGTCAGAGAGAGAGAGCACAAAGAGTGGGAGTGGCAGACAGAGGGAAAAGCAGACTCCTGGCTGAGCAGGGAGCTGAGCAGGGAGCCTGACATGGGGCCTGATCCCAGGACCCAGGGATCATGACCTGAGCCGAAGGCAGATGCTTAATGACTGAGTCATCCTGGTGTCCCAGCTGTTTTTCTTTTAAGGATCTAACATGCCCTGTGTTATAACACAGCTCCTTTCCCACTGTTAGAGCTTACGTTTCCTAGTATATTTCCAGTGTCTTTACAAATGTAAATGCTCATTATAGTTGAATTGAATTCATTTTATTTTTTACTCAAAAAACACTTTTCAATCCTTTAGCGAAGCGCCAGCGCTGAGCTAGATCGTGGGAGCAAGAACACGTAAGGGAAGGCAAAGCAGGCGAAGAGCAACTTGGGGAAAGGCCAGCAAGTACGGCCAGGGGTTGGAATGGTTGGCACTAGGGCTAAGTGAGGGAAGGATGGGAGGAAAGTTCACATGGGTTATCAGGGAGTCTGGTCATGAGAACTGAGTTGTACAGATGAGGAAAATGAGACACATAGATGTTACCCGATCAGCCCAGTAACACAGGGATCAGAACCCATCCTCTGACTGTCCCGCCCCCCATCTGCTCTCACACACGCTCAGACGGTAACTGTATGCCATCAAGCCAGTCTGGGGCCATTGGCTGGGCAAAGATGGAGATAGCACTAGAGAGCATCTACGACAATAGTGTCTGTGTCCTGGGGCCACCTCGTACCTCTGTTTGTATTTAGGACCGTAATCTGAACAGAAGCAGGAGTAACAGGAGACAGACAACCGAGAAAATTCGGTTACCCGTTCTGACATCCTTTTGATCCTTTGCCTTGAGCTTCGAAGTTCTGATATTTTCAATAACACCAGGATTGAAATAATGAGCAAAGGTAGTGAGCAGTCATAAAAAAACCATGTATGCAATTAACAAATGAAATAATAGTCAACCTCTCCAGTAACAGGACGTTTTGTTTGTGTTTTTTTTTTAAACAGGACATTTTTTAATGAAAAAAAAAAACGTTTTTATTGTGCTTTTTAGTTATCAGATTATCAAAGATTAATAAGAACAATCATAAGTCATGTTGGCAAGGGCATGGCGAAACTGGCTCTCTTATAGGATCTCCAACCAGATTTGCTGGTTGGAGAAAAATTTGGTGTAACCAGGGCACCTGGGTGGCTCAGTGGGTTAAAGCCTCTGCCTTCGGCTCAGGTCATGATCTCAGGGTTCTGGGATCGAGCCCCACATCAGGCTCTCTGCTCAGCAGGGAGCCTGCTTCCCCCTCTCTCTCTGCCTGTCTCTCTGCCTACTTGTGTTCTCTCTGTGTCAAATAAATAAATAAAATCTAAAATAAATAAATAAAAGTAAAAGACAACTCCTGGCACCCATGGCACCTGGGTGGCTCAGTCAGTTAAGTGTCTGCCTTCGGCTCAGGTCACGATCCCAGAATCCTGCGATGGAGCTCCACATCGGGCTCCCTGCTCAGCAAGGAGTCTGCTTCTCCCTCTGCCTGCTGATCCCTCTGCTTATGCACGCTCTCTCTTTCTGTCTGTCTTTCTGATACATAAAGAAATAAAATCTTAAAAAAAAAAACCCTTCTATATCCAACAATAAGGGACTAGGTACATATACCATGGAACAGAGGTACAAGGATAAGAAAATACTGATGCCACGTAGCATTCTTAATACAATGCTAAGTGGGAATTATTGGCTGCAAAACAGTATTTATGGTGTAGAAGCATTTTTAAAAAATCATATACCCGTGTATGCGGTGTATTGGATAAGCCTGGCCCCTGGAGTAAATTATCAGAAACATCTATAGTTTGGCTCTTTTAATGTCCCCGGATAAAAATATGAGTAGTCCCATGACTTTCTGCTCACTGTTAAGTGACACAAATCCTTTGGCCGCTTGAAGACACAAAACACAGTCCCAATCCAGCAAGTAGCGATCGAGCTGTCTGGTCCCTGATTAAATGTGACTTCGCTCCGAGCAGCAGCCACTCCCTTGCACACCCACGGCGGGAAGCCTGCAACAGTGAGGAGATGTTTGATCATTCCTTCCCGCCCGCCCCCACCAAAACCTCTACCTCTCCGTGCCCTCAGTGGATGACGTGGAGTGTGGCTGGGCAGAGAGGTACAAGTTTGAGTCGGGGTCTAGGGGCGATGGATGCTGAAAGTTCTCCCTTGACTGGAATGTCTGGGGAATGGCTTTCACACTCTCTGGGTTGGACAGATGTTTGCATTTCTTGTCTCTTCCACCCGTGGTGGGGGGTTAGGCTCTGTTCTCCTGCAGCCTCCTTGATGAAAGGGTGTGCTGTCCCCCGCTCTCGGCCAACCTCGCCGTGTCCCTGGGAGCCCAGTGATTCACCCACAGCCTCTTTCCACTAAGTCTTTCCCCCTCTTGAGTTAGCTCTCGTGGATATGAACGAAGAGAACCCCATGCCTCTTCTGCCTCTTCGGGGACTCGTGTCTTGTCCATGGGACACACGCACAGCATTTCTGCCTGAGAGACCCTGGAAATGAGGACTCATGGTCCTCTGAGCAACCTCCCTTCAGCTTCGCTTTATTCCGAGCTGGCTGGCACCAGCTTCTCGAATTTACTCTCCTTGCGCAAGCGTCAAACACCTCTCTCTAAACTCCTCCATCTGCCTCCACTCTTCTGACCAATGTGGGTAAGGGGACTTGTAACCTTAACAAGAGGTCTTTGGATATTTTTTTGGGGAAGAGCACTTAACATGAGCTCTACCCTCTGAACAGAGCTTTCAGTGCATAATAAAGTGTTTTCATCTATTGGCACAATGTTACTCAGCAGATCTCTAGAAGTTAACTCATGTAGGCAGAACTGGAATTTTATATGTGTTGAAGAACAACCCCTCGTCCCCTCCCCCCCAGTCCCTTACCACCATTCTGTTCTTTGCTTCTGTGAGTTTAACTATATTAGAAACCTCATGTAAGTGGAATCTCTGAGTATCTGCCCTTCTGTGTCTGGCTGATCTCGCTCGGCACAGTGCCCTCAAGGTTCATCCATCTTGTCACATTTGCAGACCTCCCTTCTTCTTAAAGGCTGAGTAATATTCCATTTTGTGTTTATACCACATTTAAAAAACCCATCCATTGATGGACCTTTAGATTCTTTCTACATCTTGGCCATTGTGATTAGTATTTCTATGAATATGGGAGGTACAGATATCTCTTGATCTAGTGTTTTCATTTCCTTCTGATGTATTCCCAGGAGTAGAATTGCTAGGTCATATGGTAGTTCTGTTTTATTTTTTGAGGAACCTCCATACTGTTTTCCATAGTGGCTGCACCATTTTGCATTTCCATCAACAGCATACTAAAGGAGTCCAATTTCTTCAGCCCTGCCAACATTTATCTTTGTTTTTTTTTTTTTTTGGTTTTGTTTTGTTTTGTTTTTTTCATAGTAACCCTTCTAACAGGTATGAGGTGATATCTCATTGTGGTTTCGTCTTGCATTTTCCTGATGATTATTGACTTTGAGGATCTTTCCCCGTATCTCTTGGCCATTTGTATGCTTTCTGTGGAGAAATGTCTATTCAAGCCCCTAGCCCATTTTTTAAGAAAAGGTTTATATATTTATTTGAGAAAGAGAGAGAAAAAGCATGTGAAGGAGTGGGAAAAGGGGAGAAGGATAGAATCCCCAAGGGACTGTCCACTGAGCCCAGAGCTGGACACAGGGCTCAATCCCATGACCCATGAGATCATGACCTGAGCTGGAGCCAAGAGCTCAGCACTCAACTGATTCAGCCACCCAGATGCCCTCCTCCCCCATTTTTTTTTTTTAAAGATTTTATTTATTTGACACTGAGAAACACAGCGAGAGAGGGAACACAAGCAGAGGGAATGATAGCGGGAGAAGCAGGCTTCCCGCCGAGCAGGAATCCCGATGTGGGGCTCGATCCAGGACCCTGGGATCATGACCTGAGCTGAAGGCAGACACTTAATGACTGAGCCACCCAGGCGCCCCTCTCCCCCATTTTAAAATCAAATTATTAATTTTTTGCTACTGAATGTAAGAGTTACTTACATATTTTGGACATTTTTAAAAAAGATTTTATTTATTTGTTTGTTAGAGAGAGAGCACAAGGGGAAGCAGCACACAGAGGGAGAAGCAGGCTCCCCCCCGAGCAAGGAGCCCAGTGCAGGACTCAATCTCAGGACACTGGGCTCATGACCTGAGCTCCAGATGCTTAACCAAGTGAGCCATCCAGGTGGCCCAGCATATTTTAGAAATTAACCCTTTAACAGAGATGCACTTTGAACATATTTTCTCCCATCCCATGGGTTGCCTTTTCACTCTATTGATTGTTTCCTTTGCTGTGCAGAGATTTTTAGTTTGACATAGTCCCACTTGTCTATTTTTGCCTGTGCTTTTGGATCATATCCATGAAATCACGCCGCACCTTCTACTTTCAAAATATATTACAAAGCTACAGTAGTTAAAACAGTGTGATACTGGCATAAAGATCGATATATAGGCCAATGGGACAGAGTAAAGAGCCCAGAAATAAAGTTATGCATATATGTCAGCTGATTTTTGATGAGGGTGCCAAGAGTACACAATAGAGAAAGGATTATCTCTTCAACAAATAAATGGTGTTGGGAAAACGGGACACCAACATGCAGAAGAATGAAATTGGACCCTTATCTTTCATCATACATAAAAATCACCTCAAAATGGGTTAAAGACTTACACGTATGGCTGGAAGCTATAAAACCAGAAGAAAACACAGGGCAAAGAACTTTGGCTTTTTTGTTTTATTTTGGTTTTTAAAGACTTATTTACTTCAGAGAGAGCGCTGGAGCAGGGTAGGGCCAGAGGGAGAGGGAGAGAATCTCACGCAGACTCCACACTGAGTATGGAACCCAACGTGGGGCTCGATCTCACAAACCCGAGATCATGACCTGAGTCGAAATCAAGAGTCGGATGCTCAACCGGCTGAGCCACCCAGGTGCCCCGTCATTTGTCTTAATAAACCCTACAAGCAGGTTCTCCTGACTGGTCTTCTCACTGTTTGGATGTGTGGAGTCCCTTGCTTTCATGCCCCCCGTGAAACCTGACACAGGCTGGCTCTCAACGGAACATCCTGCTGTCCCTGCTTTGAAAGGCTGGGTGGACACAGGCACACAGAGCTGTGTCTTTGGTTGTGGGGATTACAAGTGGCCTTTATTTACTGTAGACTTTCCCGAGTCTTCTGTCTCGACTGTAATTTTACCTTAACAATTGGAAAAAAGAAAGAACTGAAAAATCGTATAGTGGCAAATCAAAGTCCGTTTTATTCGACATTTAGGATTTCCTGTGTTGGACCCTGAGACATTCCCTTGTGAGCAGATGCCTCCTTGTTGACTATGACGGGCTGTCCCAGTTAAGCTCTTGCAGGTGACAAGGATCATACGCTGGTTTACCTCGGAAGATGGGTGGCATCTGGCTGCAAGTCTGTGATGGGGCAGGAAGGAAACAGAAGGAAAGGCCTCACCCTCCACACCCAGTCTTTGGAAACAGGGACGTTGCTCAGACCAGAGCAGCCTCCTGGGGCCAGTCCCCGGGGCTGGTAATCGGCCGGACTGGGGCTCAGCCTCACTCCCTTACTTCTCCTGGTTCACTTCCATTGCCACCGCTGAGTTTCTTTTTGCCACTTTCCTCTGTGCCCCGTGGCTTCAGCCTGTTGTGCCTCGTGGTTTCTACACACGGTATCGCGTCATACCTTCCCACGGTACGACTCCCAGACTCAGTGTGACTTCTGTTTGTCTTACTTGTCATCGTGATTTCAAGACACGTTAGGAGGAAGCACATGATTGAGTTATTAATCACTGCCCCAAATGAAACACATCAGCTGGGCAGCATTCCTTCTCTTGTTTAGCTTTTAGGTCAAGCGAATTCCTGGTTTGGTTGATGAGGACCAGGAATGTGAAAAATTTGGGATCATATGACCCAAAGCACAACTACCCATGATCCCTTTTCTATGAGCGGGACAGGCTCCCAATGCTTCCTGGACTGCTTGTAAGCGTGGCCCGTGGCTCTCAGACAGACATCCCACTGAGCTTAATTCATTACTATTGAGTCCTGTTTTGGGATATTAGCAATGAGAGTGGAGGTGCCAGAATGATTTAAAGGAAAACAATATAAAACAAAATGATGAGGGAATCAGACATCCATTTTTCTTTTTCTATGCCAGACATTATTGTATCTTACCCGGAACAAAACGTTTTTGCTCATAAGGCCTAAGTGATTCAAGCTAAATAGTTGATGACTTTTAAAATCCGAGGTCATTGTTAATAAAGAACAGTCCACACATACACATATACCAAGTAAGCGGTTCTGTTCATTTCCACTTTTCTTCTGTAAAATACAGCTCGCATTGCTGCTTCATTACACTGACATTTCATTTTTGAGAAATGAGTTGGTTGGTAACAGGATGAGTACAATTCTGTACCTGTTCTTGGTGCACTGAGACATAGTCATTTAAAGTACACGATAGCTTCCAATGTTACATTATCATTTTTATTGTGTGATCAAGCTTTGTTTGGGCTTTTTCTCCAAAGACCCATTGAGATTTTATGTTAAAGCATTTATATATTTTTTGACATTTTATTTTTTATTATTTATTTGACAGAAAGAGAGAGAGAGATCACAAGTAGGCAGAGAGGTAGGCAGAGAGAGGGGGAAGCAGGCTCCCCGCTGAGCAGAGAGCTCGATGTGGGGCTCGATCCCAGGACCCTGAGGTCATGACCTGAGCTGAAGGCAGAGGCTTTAACTCACTGAGCCACCCAGGTGCCCCTATGTTAAAGCATTTAATACATCATGAAGAATAATCACCAATTTTGTTGATTATCAAGAAAGGAGAATTTAAATACTAGAGCCCGAAAGTTAAAATGATAGCAAATAACATATGACAACAATATTACCAGTAAAATATCTTTTATACCAATATAGGTTTCCATAAATAAGTTACATAATTTGGAATAGACATGTGCATTTGTATGGCTAGCAGTATTTCCTTTTGCTCCCAGGTACAGGTTTTGTTACAAAATCATTCTGGGAGTACTTCTTTGGAGGATGTTTAGATAAACAAATGTAACTACAGCTAAAGACAAAACATAAGAAGCTCTTCTGGATGAGATGGTCCAATAGGAAATATGTAAGTTTGAAATAACTGATGAGCAGAGTCATAATTCTAATGGTAACATTTAGTTCAAGGATTCAGGAGGAAGTATTCAAAGTAAAGCCTTTTGTAATGTGCTTCCGCAGTAATTTCTGATGATGTGGAGTGTTGATTGGTCAGGTTAATAGTTGGAGAAAAACAGTTTAAACTTAACCCATCATGAGACAGGTTTGCTAAAGTGAACTTGGAAAAAGCAGCAACCCTTTGGATAAGGATAACTTCAAAGGTTAACTCTTTTTGGAAATGTATTACAAACTGTGATCCAGACCAATGAACCTTAATATATGTCCACATCAAACTTTCTCTGACCCTGTCAGTGAATCCTGCAGTGGTTAATGATTTGTGTCACGGACTTTCTAAGCCTCCACGATGCCTGATGGGGACACAGGAGAATGACTTTCATGGTGGCGGCATTTAGGATACCTTAGGCCCTTTTCTTGCATTCTGTGTCCTGAAGCAAGGCTGAGTAGCTGTTTATAATGCCTCTTTCTTCAGTCTTGGCTTGCACATTTGGGCATGTGCGTAGGGGTAGGGAGAGAGAGAATGCCGTATCTCTCAGCGTTAAGTTTCTTAAAGCTACCTCGAGTACTTTGGATGTGAGTTGGTTTTCTAACATCACTAAATTAGCATGGTACAAAGAGTGAATTAAATTGAATACGCTAAGTGTGGGTATTAATTACAGTGAAGGCAATGTAGTCTTGTGATCTTTCTGCCCGGATCTGGAATAAAGTTATACGGGCATCCCTTTCTTTCAACCTTGTGGAATTGCCTGGGCTTCTCTGAGACTGTTCCTCTTTCTGTGTTTTTTCCTTGACAGGACATGTTCTAAGAATCGGCATTAAATTGCCTGAATATGAGAGAAAAGTACCATCCTCTGCATCCTTATTCATGAAAAGGAAGGAGAGATGTGCTAGATATTCACGAGTACAATTCTGTCTTGTTACCTGATCACATCACTAGCCATGCAGAGGGCATGGCCACAATTTAGGATGTAGTCAGTCTTTGGAAAGAAGGCATGAATAATAGGATATGTAAGCAAATCCAAGACGTTGAGCTCCTGGGCTTTATCCATGGATCAGAACAGATTGGCTCTAACCTGCCTTGTAGTTGTGCTAATAACAGCCTCCCAGAGAGGGATTTCTGCCCACTTCCGCTGCTCCAAGCAGGTCCCATACATAGTAGAATCCTAACATGGAACTTGCATTAACCCTTGCCTTACAAGTTCCTGTGGAAACTGCGGAGCATCTGTATAAAGAAGAATGAGTGGTGGGTGGGCAGAGTGGGGATGCTTGGGTGGCTGAGTTGGTTAAGTGTCCAACTCTTGATCTCAGCTCAGGTCTTGAGCTCATGACTGTGAGCTCAAGCCCCATGTTGGGCTCCATGCTGGGTGTGGAGCCTACTTTAAAAAAAACATAAGTGGGAAGCAAAGGCTAAAAACTCTAGTTTTCAAATACTTCGTCACTACTTGCTGTGTATTCAGACTGCCTAGCATTCTGGTTAGGGAGCTGACGCTCCAGTGGTAAGCCCACCGGCACGAAAAAAAGGGCCGAGACAGGCCAAGTGTTGAATAATTCAGGCTCCGGAAAATAACCTGTACTCACCCTGGAAATAACACATGTTAGCATGCTGAGCAGTCGGGGTCAGGAGCTAGGCATAAGCCTTGCTCCTTTCCTTGCCGTGGGATAACCACGGGCAGGTTGGGCTTTTTTGTTTCTTTGGTTTGGTTTTTTTGGCATTTTGTGGTTTCAAATTTTTTTTTTTTTTTTTTTTTTTTTTTTTTTACTCTATCATGAGTATAAGAGTGCCTGCCTTGCCAGGCACCGGTGGAAGCAGCCAGCACATGGTGTCAGACAGCAGACGCTGACCTTTGGATCCCAGGCCCACTTCCCGCCTCCGGGAGGACGGGCCACGTGCGTGGTTCCCCTAACGTCCAGCAGCATCATGAAGGTGCCACATATAACCCCCGATGTTATCTTCCTCCTCCCTAAGAGTGTTGTCCGTTGGAATCTGGAATTATAAATTGTCTTCTAGCTGATTTGAATCACGGGCTGGCTCCCGAGAGAAGCCGCAGGAAGAAAGGGCAGAGGGAGCGCGAGGGCCACGGACCCGGGAGAACCGTGTGAGAGGGGGCACTTCTCAGCCGCAGAGCTGGAACCCGTGAGATCCCAGACAGAACTAAATATGGATGTGTCCACCGTGTCCTTTAAATATTAGACTGTACCCCCTTGAAACATTAGCCAAAGCGTGCTTAGAATCATCTCAAGTGGGAAAGTACCCTTGGGAGCTTCTAATTCAAATCCCGTATTTTATAGAGGAACGAGTGCAGGTCCAGAGAGAAGAGTTGCCCAGATTCATTTCACTGGTTCGCCGAGGGCTTACGGGAGTCCCTGCTCTACGTCAGACAGACATCATTCCAGAAAACAGGATGAGCCAGGACCTTGCTCATACAGATTTTATTTTAATGGGGCAAGGAGATGATTGACAAAACAAATAAATGCAGGTGTTTTCATAAGAAGATTAATGAGATTAAGAAAAGTAGACAAAGTAATTTAACAGCAAGTGCACTTGGGGGGAGAGATTATTTGTGGTGAAGGTCACAGAAGGCCTCTCTTGGATGTGACTTTTTAGCTAAGGCCTCCATGATAGCCAGGAATGGCCACATGATAAAATAGGGACATTTCGGGTGGAGGGGACAGCAAGCGCAGAGCCCATCGGGGACCAGATTGGCTTTTGAGAGGAGCAGGAAGAAGGCCAGCTGCTGATTGGAATCGGGGAGGGGCGAGGGAGGCCTGATAAACGTGGTAGAAAAGGCAGAGGGCCAGAGGCTTCACGTGGAATTCTAAATATGGTTGGAGGCTCCTGCAGAGATTGAAGACTTTTCCTCCAGACTTGCCTCTGGCCGCCGCAAGCAGCCCGAATGAAAGAGCAGCTAGGGGGGCGCCTGGGTGGCTCAGTCGTTAAGCGTCTGCCTTCGGCCGAGGTCATGATCCCAGAGTCCTGGGATCGAGCCCCGCATCGGGGTCCTTGCTCGGCAGGGAGCCTGCTTCTCCTGCTACCACTCCCCCTGCTTGTGTTCCCTCTCTCGCTGTGTTTCTCGCTGTCAAATAAATAAAATCTTAAAAAAAAAATTAAAAAAAGAGCAGCTGGAGTGGAGCCAGGGAGACGAGGAGGGGCTCCTGCAGTCACCCAGGCGAGAGACAGAGGTGCTTTGGGCCAAGGAGGTAGCCATGGAAAAACCACCGCTTTCTAGCTACATAGGTGGCTAGGAGCTGTCTCCTTTGTGTACCAATTCCAAGCTTGCGATACAATGTCTGGCACATAGTAAGTGCTCAGAAGAAAATACAGGCTGGGTCGCATGTGTGAATACTGACTTTCTGAAGTGAGACTGCAGTCCAGGATGAGATAGATCAACGTGTAAACGGTTCTCAGCTCAAGCACGCTTGCCTTAGGAGAGTTTAGAAAAGTAAACCTTTTAGACGTTGTACTAGAAATGGGCCAAAATCTTAGCAGTCATGTGCCCAAACCTTGGCATTTGCCAGTACGTTCAGTGCAGTGTGAGGTCCATTCCAGTGACTGGCCATGAGCTTACCCCCGGACCCCCTTTCTGAAATCTTCCCTGCAAATTAGTTTTCTCGCAACCATGCTGTTAAGTGTAATATGGGCGTCTGGGAGAAGTAGGGGCCCCCAACTAAACAGTCGCTGTTTGTCTTTACTGCCTTCCACCTCTGTTTTGCTGGGGAAGGTGATACGCATCCCCACCCCGACTCCTCAGCCCCCAACTCATTTCACAGATCACACTAAGTCAACACTTCATGCTACCAGGCCTGGGTGTGTAGGCCTTCCATGCATTAACTCGCTTAATCCTTACCCAAAGCCCATGAGATGTTATTATTCCCACCCCCACTCTGAAGCCGAGAAAACTGAGGCCCAGAGAAGTGAAAATCACACGGTAAATAAAGGTCAGGTACGGCATTCAAACCAGAGCATCTGACTTTCACATAGCCTCCCAGTGTTTTAACTTCCCCATTGGTAGAATGGAATAATATTATTTACCTCATGGCATTTTTGCAAATGGTAAATGAATGAGTACATGTAATTGTGCCTAGCCTAGAGTAGGCACGGTGTCAGTGTTAGCTGTGACTCACTTTCCCATATTATTTTCTGGAAAAAAAAAATCCCTTTTGGCAAACGTGATTTTAATTGGTGTGCAGGATCACATCTCTCTCGTCAAATATGGATTGAGTTGCTTCACGATGAGGGCGTGAGTTTGTAGAACTCATTACTCCAAAAGTTGAGCAAATAGGTATTGATCAACCACGAGTCTGGGACCATGTGAGGCCCTGGGGATACCAAGACCAATGAGACACAGTCTCCAGTCCCCAGTGAGCTGATGGCCTGGTGAGCAGCCGGATGGGTATATGACAAGTAATTCATTCAGTATCGTTTGGAAACTCCAAGCTGACAACAGGTGTCTTCCCAGGTGGGTAAAAGGTATGAATGGATTAAAAAGAGGTAAGATTGATTTAGGAAGGCAAGCCTTGGTGGCTGGCTACATGAGGGACTGACCCTTAAACTCTTTGAGTCTGACTTCATTGGTAAGAGATCATTCGCTGTGCTCTGACCCAGCAATGGGAATTACACCTCTTCCCGTTACCTAGATCACTTAATTTTTCCTTCTGTTGTGACTTCGTGTCAT
>JAQQSY010004232.1:0-12444 GCA_028646535.1 Procyon lotor
AGCTCGCCCTCGCAGGCAGAGGCGAAGCGTTGCCAGGGAGTGGCGAGAAGCCCCAGGCACCGTCCCACGAGGACCTTCGCCCAATCTCCAGGGTCATCGAGGAGCAGATGTGCCTCCCTGAACGTGTCACACACCCCTTCCTGCCTCCGTCCCCCCGGTCGGTCGGCGTTTTGCCCCCCCCAGCCCATCCGTCTGGCGCGCTCCCACGCGGCCTTCCGGGTGCTCCTCTGAGCAAGTCTGTGCCACTCCCTTCCCCCGTCACAGGGCTCCGATGAGACGCGGGAGCTGTGGCGATAGGTTCAGACGCCCCTGACGGGCTGAGGGGGGGGGTCACGGCCTCTCGTCCTATCACAATGGTCAGAGCAGCTGAGATTCTAAGTGGCCCGGACGTGGAGCCGCGGCCTCAACTCCTTCCTGTTGGGCGTTGCTCTTGGCACCCTGTCAGCTGCGCCCTGCGTCTCCCCAGACAGCCCTCGGGTTTCTTGCGTTTGACGTTCGGGATGCCGCGGGCGAGCCCCCACCTCTGCCCACTCGAACTCCGGTGGAAGGGGAGCTGGGAGCCTCCCCCGGGTGGCGGCCTGAGGCTCCCTGTGTGTCCTCCCTTAGCCTGGGCGGGGGAGGGGGCTCTAGAGGCGGACCCCCGGCGGAGAGGGACGGCGCCCCATCTGGGTCCTGGGGAAGGCGGTACTTCGTACAGTTGGTTGGGAAGAGAATTCTTCTTAATGGAGCCCCCAGTAGCCGAGTGGGGATGTTTGCTCCCTTGGAGTTTGTTTTATAACAGCTCTACTGAGATTTGGCGGACGTGCTATACCGCTTTCCACTGTGTGTATGTGTGTGTACACGTGTGTGTATGTGTATGTACACGTGTGCGGTTTTGCCCCCCCCCCAGGCACTTTCCAATACAGGTAATTGCAGCGTATGCAGTGTGCTCACTGCTGTGCGGCCATGGCCGCCATCTGTGTTAGACCCTCCATGTCCCCGAAGTGCAGCCCCGCCCCACCGGCCATCCCCCCAGCCCGCCCCCCAGCCCCCTTCCGGTCCGTGGGGGCGCCGGGCTCCTGTCCGGGCGCGGTGGTGTGCCTGTGGTGGGGGGTGCGTGTGTATCTGTGGGCGGACACTGGAGTGCCTTCCACGCTTCGGCAGTTGTGGGTCCTGCTGTGTGAACACAGGTGTGCAAGTCTGTGTGTAGACACATGTTTTTCGTTCTCTAGGTAAGTGCCTCGGAATGGACTGCGGGGTCTCGAAGGCTGCCGTGAGCACGTCCGGGGTGGGAGGCCCAAGCCGCGTCCTTCCGGGCCCCCCAGAGGCCTGGTTGGGAGCCCGCTTCGCTTCCCCCCCACAGCTGATCCACCTGGAGATCAAGCCGGCCATCCGGAACCAGATCATCCGCGAGCTGCAGGTGCTGCACGAGTGTAACTCCCCGTACATCGTGGGCTTCTACGGGGCCTTCTACAGCGACGGCGAGATCAGCATCTGCATGGAGCACATGGTGAGTGCTGCGCAGACGTGTGTGCCTAGGTCCGCTGTCCTCTGTGTGCTCGAGACGCCCCCTTGCAGCCTGGCGTCTCCCCGCACACGTGGCGGAAGCCGTTCCCCACTGGCATGCAGGCAGCCGGCGTCGCCTTCCCTGCTGTCTGTGTTCCGGCCACGTTGGGGCCCGTCGCGTAGCTCAGGGGCCGCCGTCTCCATCTCGGTCTCAGACGCGGGTTGTTTCCGGCCTGTCGGGAGCGGCAGCGTGAGGAGTGTCCTTGGGCCCGAGGTGGCATAAGGTCCCGGAGGTGGAGTTGCTGGGCCCGAGGGCCTGTGTGCTGAAAACTCGGAGGGAGTTTCCCGCGTGCCCCCAGAGCAGTGAGCAGCGATCTGGATGCACTGTGGGGGGCGAGACCCGGCTGTGCCGCCCACCTCGGGTCCCTGGCATCAGGAGCTCCGGGGTGAGACCTGGAAACCCATCTTGTTTCAAACCGCTGTGGTTGGTTCTGATGAGCCCCCTTGTTAAGAAACGCTGATCTTGAACCTCAGAAATGGGTGGGATCGAGGGTAACGAAAGCAGAAGTGGTCAGAGCGGGGCCCTGGGAGGAAATGCCGCCGACCCCGCGCGGAGCCCTATTCGCCAGGTACGCAGCTGCCCGCCGGGCCCTCCAGGCTCAGGCCCTTCGGGGCCCTTGCAAAACCAGGATGCGGTGGCCTCGGGCCCGGCGGCTTCGGTTATGCCTCGCAGGCGCGGCACCGTCCCCCCGACGGTTTTGTAAGGGAGGCAGGAAGTGAGTTTGAGCAAGCACCCGGGACGAAGGCACTGAGAGGCTGCGCAGGGTGACTGTGCCCTGGAGAAGGCGCTTCCCGCCCTCCTGCTCTGCCCCTGCCTGGCCCCAGCACCCCCCAGTGCCCCGCCGCACAGGGAGAGGGGAGGGAGGGAGGTCAAACCCGCCGCCCACCCAGTGGTCACAGCGGATGAGCACCTAGGGCAGGGCGTCACTTTATGATCCACTGGACGCCCTCTGCCCCCCTCCGTGTTCTCCCTGAAGGCAGTGGGAATCCGGGGGACCTCTTGCCCTCCTGGAGGAGAGGGGGCGTCACAGCCTGGCCCACCTTCTGCTTCGGTTGTCGGTGACCCTGAAGCACACAGGTTTCCTACGTGAGGCGTCTGCCCCTAGCCGCGCGAGGAGCGAGCCACAGCGACGCTGGGGGAGGTGCCCGTGACCCAGTGGTGGTCCGTGCTCATCCTCTGCATGGTCCTGGCTGGGTTTCTTTGGTGTGCTTTCCTGCTGGGCGTGGGAGGGGGGCAGCGGCTCACGCTGGGAGGACGCCATCAGGTGTGGCGTGCACCCGGCGCTCCCCGCACCGAGCTCAGCCGCCGCATTCACCGTCAGCGTGCGGGAGGGCTGCTGCGGGCCGGAAGGGGTGAGGGGAGCAAATGATGTTCAAGTATCGGAAGGGGGAGGCCATCCCACCGCCCTTCAGGGTGTCTCCATGTCACGTGAGCCGCTCCGGACCCTCACCACGGGCCCAGGGCCTTGCGTGTGTGGGGGACATTCCTGTGCCCCATCGCGGGACAGTCTGTGGTTGGGCGTGCACTCTGCCGCTCGCCTCCTGACGGCCTAACTTGGGACCAGGTTCTCTTCCCACCACCCTTAGAGCCGAGGGATCAGGGGTCACAGTGCCTGCCCCTGGGGCCCGGGTGGGGGTGGGGGAGCCGTCTTCCCGCGTCCTCGGGCACAGGGAGCAGAGGGTGAGACGGTGTCTCTATGCAGGTTTGCGTGGGAACCGGTTCTTGTTTCCGTCAGGCCGATTCCAGCCCCGGCTTGCGAGCAGAGACCCCGCGCGGGGAGTGAGCAGCCCAGACTCGACACAGAAGGGCGAGCTTACCGGGCCCGCACATGCTGGGGCCGGGGGCTGTCACTGGGGCCGCTCCGGGCAGGGACCCTGCAGACGGCGGGTATCTGGGGGGCAGCCTGCCGCCCATTCAGAGGTACCTGTTGGTATGTCTTGGGATCTGGTCACATCTGAGGCATGTGCTCCCTGATTCTGTGATAGTGAGAAATCACACACGGGCCGGGAAGGGACAGGTGAGGAACGATGCAGGGGAGCGAGATGGTGTGTGCGCTGATGGAGAAAATATGCACAGCGCGAGCCCACTTACGTATATTTTCTAAACTGTTTCCCAGCGCTTATGGGAGCACATGCAAATCCACAGAAGGATCTGGAAGTCACACTTCAGGGGAGGCAAGTGGAATTTTTGGGAGAGGAGAGCGTTACTTACCTGCAGCTGTTTTTGTTTTGAGCGTGCACGTTGGTGGGGGGCAGGGTGTCGAACAGGCTCCACGCTGAGTGCAGAGCCCACGGGGGGCGGAATTGACCTCACGACCCTGAGATCACGACTCCAGCCGAAACCAGGAGTCAGACTTTTCGCCGACGGAGCCCCCCGGGCATCCCTACAGCGGAGTTTTGTATAAAACGCTGTTCACGTGCCACTTATTGAAGAAGAGCACAATTTCCAGAATATTTAGAACACATACGCAGAATGAAAGTGTGTGATGGCGCCCAGGGTGTGAGATTCGGGGTCAGAGGGACCTAGTCGTGCTCCCTCCTGCACCACTTCCTGTCAGCCTGACTTGGGCAACTGGCAGTCTTCTCAGGGTGGGCCGGGGGTCTCATCCGGAAGTGATCCTGCCCCAGGGGACACTGGGCCCCGTCTGGGGACACCTGCGGTCGGCACGAGGGGCGGGGCGGGGCAGAGCCAGCCATAGAGAGAACAGAAGTGCACGCTCGCCGCCACGTCGGAGCCGCTGATGTCCCTGCACGAGATGCGGTCAGCGGGGCCTTTCTGGGGTGCTCCCCCCGGGCGTCCTCATTTATAAACCCATCGCGGCTCCCTGAAAGTTCAGAACGAAAGGAGTTGTGTTGCGAAGCAAGGTCATAGTTTAAAAAGAATTTTTTGGTGTGTTTTTAAGGCCATTGATACAGGGGAGCACCGAGCATAGGAGGCCTTCTCCCTCCCCCACCCCGGTCTTGCAGGCGGATCCAGGTGGACCCAGGAACGCCAGTCCCATGGCTTCCTCCTTGGGCCCAGCCACTCTGCGCTTGGTCCCCTCTGGCAGGAGCTAGGCCAGAGTCACGCGGGTTGTGGAAGCTTCACGGCGCCTGGGGTTTTCTAGAACTCCCCACCCACGGCCTTTCTAGCTGAGCAAGGCTGGGGCAGCAGAGCCTAAGACAGGAGGCCCGTGGGCTTCCCCCCGCCCCCTTCCCGCTCATCCGCCTGGCGTTCTGGGGGCCCTGGGGAGCCCGGCCTGGGCTTGGTCTCCAGGTTTGCTCTCGGGCGGCCTGTGGATTTGAGGCCAGGCCTGGGGTGGGGAGCTGACCGTGAGGACCTGTGCGGTGAGCATGGGACCAGACCCAGGGGCCGCGGGCAGGGGAGCCGCTCCACCTGCCTTCTCCTGCCCTGGCGCCTCCTGGCTCTCCGGCCCCGGAGCGGGGGGGCCACCTCGGGCTGGCAGGACTCCCCAGGAGCGGCGGCGGAGCTCCAGGCCTTTGTGGCTGCTCTGGTTGCCAGCCCGGCTCCGCTCCGCCCGCCGCTGCCGTGGCAGCCGGGGAAGGGGCTGGCGGAGTCACGGGCCTGGGCTCCCAGAGGGCCGGGCCGCCGAGCGAGCGAGCTGCCACTCTTGTTCCTTCCTTACGGGCCGGGCGTCCTGGGGCGCCGGAGCTCCCAGGCCCCGAAGGAGGCCCCACTCTGGGCCAGCGGATGGCACCTGGCTGCGGTCTGGGCCTGGCTCCTCTGGAGGAAGCCAGGCTCCGGCTCACCGGGAAACGGGGAAATGCTTCGCTTTCCTAGCTGCCGCCCCGGTGTCCCCCTGGGGACCGTCCTCTGCCCTGCAGGCCCTGCCCGGCCACCCGCTCAGCACGGCTGACTTCTTCTCTTCTGTGCTGACCCTAGGATGGCGGCTCCCTGGACCAGGTGTTAAAAGAAGCCAAGAGAATTCCCGAGGAGATTCTGGGGAAGGTCAGCATTGCGGTGAGTGGCTCGGGCCCTAACCGGCCAGGCAGCTTTGGGGGGCGTGCATGCGATCCTGGCCCAGTGCTCTGCCCGGGTTTAGTCTCGCCCCACCCCTCCCACGTGGCCAGTGTCGCAGCAGGCACCGGAAGCCCAGGACTGTAACCCGAGCTCGTCTCTGCCACCTGCGGGCCTGGCCAGTGGCGTCTTGTGGTTCATAGAATGGAAGTGATGCTTCCCTGCCCCATTCAGGTGTCGGGGTGCCCGGGGCCCGAGTGGCAGGGTCCCAGCCACACGGGACCCCCCAGTGCCGACGTCCCTTGGCGAAACAGCCATCCGCTCGGAAGCAGTCCCCGGACGAGGCCCATTGGGCCTGTGCGAGCCTCGGGCGAGGGCCGGTGAGCCGAGCATCTGCCCGCCGGCCTGGGGCGGCACGGCTGTGCCCACCCCTCAACGCGGGCTCCCTGAGCTCGTCCCAGATCAGCGGCCCCTCGGGTCTGCCCACGGTGCTGCCCCACTGACCCCAGCCCGGGCCCCCCGCAGGTTCTCCGGGGTTTGGCGTATCTGCGGGAAAAGCACCAGATCATGCACCGAGGTGAGCCGGGCGGGGCGCCTGGGGTCGGGCGGGGGCGGGGCCAGCAGGCCGGGCTCCCCTCACCCGCCCCTGGCCCCGCCCTCAGACGTGAAACCTTCCAACATTCTCGTCAACTCCCGAGGGGAGATCAAGCTGTGCGATTTTGGGGTGAGCGGACAGCTCATTGACTCCATGGCCAATTCCTTCGTGGGAACTCGGTCCTACATGTCTGTAAGTCCGGCAGGAGGCGTGCGGGCACCTGAGCCCCCCCTCCCCCCCCACCCGTCCTGTCAGCTGTTCCCTGTTTTCCAGAAGGTTTTCAGAGCCTGTAGTTCTCCGTAGGACACGTTCTATTTCTGCTTGGTTTTTCCTTTCCGTCCCCTGCTCCTCGCCCAGGGTTTTCTCTGGAAATGCCCTCCTGGGGGCTCTCGCTAGTAGGAAGAGCCCAGTCCAAGAGAGCAGTCAGCCTGCCTCTGGGCCAAGAGACTGCTCCCCGGACAGCCTAGGAAACACCTGGGCCATCTCGGGAGCAGACAGACTCCGAGAAGCTAGTCTTGGGATTGGCGTGGAAAAGGGGGCGCCGCTCTGCCCTTCCCGGCCGGTCATCCTTTTCCAAAAGCGCCGGCGATCTGGGTGTTGAGCACCGTTGTCACCCCCGGCTGGGAGCATCGCTGCCCCGCAGCCGGGGCAGGGAGGAGAGGGAGGCGCTCTCTTTGCATCACTGGGTGTCTGGAGGGTGGCCTGGGCCAGACGAGGCTGCGGGGGGAGCCCCGCGAGCGCTCCCGGGCCGCAGCACCCGTCGGGGCGTCTCTCTGCTCTCTCGCCGACAGCCGGAGCGGCTGCAGGGCACGCACTACTCCGTGCAGTCGGACATCTGGAGCATGGGGCTGTCCTTGGTGGAGCTGTCCATCGGAAGGTACCCCATCCCCCCGCCGGACGCCAAGGAGCTGGAGGCCATATTCGGCCGGCCCGTGGTGGATGGGGTAGAAGGAGAGCCTCACAGCATCTCGCCGCGGCCGAGACCCCCCGGACGCCCCATCAGTGGTACGGCCTGACTCTGGAACTCGGGGCTGGGACAGGCTGCGACCCGCGAGTGGGGAGTGCCGTGCCCGGGGGCCACAGCTGCCTCCGCCCCGGCCCCTCTCAGCCCCACCTGTGCCCCTGGGTCACGCTAACCACGCTCAGGCGTCCACAGATGGTCCCGTGGCTTCTGGGGACAGTTCCCGGGCCTCTGCTGTCCAGGGCAGCTGTGCGGGTTGTGGCCAGCCTGGGGGGGGGCAGCTGGAAGGGGTTGTTCTGGAAATGAACGTCAGATGGGCCGCTGGCTGGGTGGATTTTCCGGCATTCATCACAGAGATGCTCTAACGGGGAGAAAGGCCTAGGAGGGTTGCCCAGTGAGCCCGGTTCCGGCAGCCAGCGTTCGGCTGTGTTTGGGCCGGGCCTTGCGGAAACTGAAAGTAAGGGCTCAGCATTTTCTTGGGTGGCCTGTCCGATTCAGTCCTGACACAGAGCGGCGGAGGGGACAAGAGGCCGGGGGGCTGGCTGCAGTCCCCTGGGAGGTGGGCGCTCCCCCAGGCCGGAGGGGCTCAGGCAGAGTGGACCCTTGGACCATCCTGGAGGTGGTGAGGGGGAAGGGCTGCGGTGGGCGCAGTGTAATTAGGAAGCAGCGCTTAGGACTCTGATACCCATTTTTGAAGTCAAATGACAGGAGGGGAGTTGAGTGGGGCCGAGGGAGGGAGCGCCCCGCCGCGTGCGGTTGGGCTGCGTCTGTGACGCCGGCTTTGTGGAACGAGACCTCGCGTCACGGGACTCGCTTGGGGAAGGCGTGCGGTGCCGTGGAGTTTTCTATTTTAACAGGGTTGTGCCGGCATGACCAGAGTCTAATTCCAGAATATTCTGTCCCTTCAAAACAAAAGCCCCTGCCCCACTTGCATCTCCTCCCCAGCCCCCGGCCCCACGAGCCCCTTCTCGTCCGCGGAGGGGCCTGGTCCGGGCGTGTCCCCCGCGTGGACTTACACCCTGAGGGCCGCCTGTGTCTGCTCCCCTCCCTGCGCGCCGTGGGCTCTGGGTCTGTCCCCGGGGCCGCGCGTATCAGAACCTTGTTCCTGTTCGCGGCCGTGTGTCCCCAGGCGGTGGGTCATGTTGTTTGCTGCTGACGGACACGGGCCCTCACACAGCGGCTTTCACGTTGTGTCCACGCCCAGCTCCTCTCGTCCTTTCCTGGTGTCAGACTGCTGTCGCTGGGGGGCCCCCACCCCCATCCGTGTCCCCGGGCCCCGGCCCTCCCGCACCAACTCCCAGGTGGCCTCGCGGGTGCTCGGCGGCAGGCCGCGCCAGGCCACCTTGGCTGCCAGCACCTCCCCCAGCCCTGGTCCACATGCCCGTTTCAGGACAGGAGACAGAAGGCGAAAGTCCAGCTGCCAAACCTGGCCCCGGCCAGCTGGGTCGAAGACAGGGGTCAGCTACCTCCAGCCGGTCGTCCAGTCTGGGCAGCACTTGGGGCCTGATGCTGCCTTCGCCCGCGGCTCCGTGCAAGGTCACGCCGCCGTCCTTGCTGCTGGTCGGCACCACCCCCCACACCCGGCCTGGGCGCCAGAAAGCAGGGGTTGTGACTTTGGCACAACGCCGTGCCAAACGTGTGACTTCTCAAAAAAACGCTCCTGTTCATTTTGGCGTTTTGCTTTGTTTTGTTTTGTTAATGCACTGGAGGCTCGGAGAGAAGCTGCTTTCCCCAGAAAGCGAGCTCGGCGGCAAGGAGCCCGCCGGGGCGCCTCCCCTGGTTTGGGCCAGTGTCAGGGGCAGGGTCCTCGGCTGACACCCTCCTCACCCCTGTCTTGTCTCTGCCCGGGCAGGTCACGGGACGGATAGCCGGCCGGCCATGGCCATCTTTGAGCTGCTGGACTATATTGTGAACGAGGTGCGTACCTGACGCCCCTCCGGCTTGGCCTCGTGCGGTGGGTGGGTGAAGCCGGCGGGCTTGGAAGTCGTCGCTCAGAGAAGGGGATGCCGCAGGGACACTGGATGCTGTTGGGGAGGAGTGGGGGTGGGGCAGGACCTCTGCGCGGCCTTCCTGCCGCTTCCCAGGAGGGGCTTGCACGCCTGGGTGTGTGTGTGTGTGTGCGCGCGCGCGCGGGGGTGGGGGTGTGTAAAACCAAGCCCCATATTCCTACTGCGGCCCCACCCCCCAGCCCTGGAGCTGCGCCCCCCCAAGCTCTCCGCACGTCTCGGAGTCCGTGCATGTGCAGTCACGCGTGACCCCCTTCCCCAGGGAAAGCTCGGGGAAGGAGGCATAGAGGGCCCGACCCCCAGATCCTCAGCACCGTGTAGCCATGGAAGGATGGGAGCAGCGTCCTCGGGCCTGCGGCTGGAGAGGGACCGAGTGGGACCTGACCCCAAAGCCTGCCCTCCCCGCCCAGCTGCGCCGCCCTTCCTGGGCCTCCTGCGGGCCGAAGTGTGCTTTTGGGGGCCCTTCAGAGTCAGGGCAGAGAGGGGGCGGCTCGCGGCACTGGCTCGGTGTGGGGTTGAGTGTCGGGGTGAGCGGCCCGGAGCGGGGCAGGCGGTGACGGAACAGGAAGGGCAGGCTCCGGTGACAGCGCCCCACACCTGCGGCCACACCCAGGCCCGGCAAGCACGGCCTCCCCGGGAGCCCGCCGGCACCTCCCACCCCTGCGTGCGGGGGGCCCTGGATTTCACCGGGCAGTCTACCCACTGCCTTCCCTGGTGGGGCACTGAGCCTGCACCCGGCTGTCCCCCCTCCAGCGCCTACGCGGGGGGCTGCTTGGGCTTCTGGCCTTCCCCCAGTGGTTGGGGGGTGGCCCCCGTTCCCCCTGGAACCTGTGGTGACCCCAAAACCAGAGCTTTCCAGAGAGAACCCCAGGGGAGCCTGACCAAGTCGGCAAGGCGGGCAGCAGGGCCTGTGGGGAAGCTGCCAGAAGGCGGGGGTCAGTGGGGCTCCCCTTCTGACAAGGGGAAGAAATAGGGCCAGGAGAGGTGCCTTTTGAGGGCCCCCAGAAAGTGCTGGGCTGTCCTCACGGGTTCAGGCCTGGAGGTGCTTTCTCCCGGGGTTCTGGAACCATCCTCGAGCATCCGACCCCCACCCCCTGCTCTCTCCCACAGCCACCTCCCAAGCTGCCCAGTGGTGTCTTCACCCAGGACTTCCAGGAGTTTGTAAATAAATGGTAAGGTGCCACCGCCCCCAGCACGGTCTCGGGGCAGGCTGGGGCGGGGTGCCAGGCCACCAGAGGCCCCGCCTGCCGGCCGGGACGACTGCCCACACCCCAGCTGCCGACCCAGATGCACACTTCCTCCCTGTCCTGGGCCGGGCCCCTCTTCCAGGATCAGCAGCAGGACTGCCCTTGGGTGGCGGCATCAGGGAGCACCCGGAGCTCACCTGAGAACCCAGATAGGTTCCCTTTCCAAGGCTGCTGAGTCATGGTGTCCAGCTGCTGCCCCCATCCTGTCTCCAAAGCCCAGAACAGACCAGGATTTCAGGCTTTTTGGAAATGACGCCATTCCCGCCTTGCTTTCTGCCAGCAGGCACCCTGGTTTCCTAATTCCTCCGGCCTTCTAGCCCACCGGGGTCCAAACAAGCCTTCCCAGTGGCGTTCTGGCAAGTGGCCAGCTGTTCCTAGTGCGTCAGGATGGGCCTGGGACAGGCAGGCTCTGGAGCAGGCCGGGAGCCCGGGGCCACGCCCTCACCTTGAGGGCAGGCCTCCAGGTCTGGGCGGGTGCAATCTGCCGACCTCACTGCTGCCCAGGGACTGCCTCCCACACAGCAGCAAACCTGTTCCTGGTGGTGAAGGGACCACTGGCCCTTTGCACGACCACTGACCAGCATGCTACAGCAGGAGCCCGGGGGCCGTGTAAGCGTTTGTCTAGCCCTCGCATATTCTTTGGTTCTGAACAGCCACCATTTGGCTTGAGGCCGGTTTGAGCAACTGTCTTTAGGGCAGTTCTGCTTTTTTGAAGGAGAAAGTTCCATTTTGACATTCAGACTCCCAAATCGGGGATTTATTAGCTGCGGTTGCTGCTGGGCCTCAGACTGGGCCTGGGACCCAGGGGGTCCCCCAGCCTCTCCCCTTCCCCTTCCCTCCCCGGGGGTCCTGCCCCTATAGCCGAGGGGTGGCGGAGCGGATTGCGCTCCAAGCCACGTCCAGCTTCAGCTCGGCCGGGCGCGGGGCTGGCCTGTCCCGGCTTGGAGCGCAAGTTCCCGTGGCCGCTAGCTAACTGCCCTGCCTGGCCCTCGTCCTGTTTTCCTCTCCAGCCTCATAAAGAACCCAGCAGAGCGAGCGGATCTGAAGATGCTCATGGTGAGTGACCCCGGGGGCACTGGCTCACCCTGGGGAGAGGGGAGACCCCAGGCAGCCCTCGAGCCGGCTCTGCCGTCCTGGGCCACGTGTCCCGCCCGAGAGCCCCGGTCGGCGGTCTGCTGGCTGCCGTAGTGGGGGCGTTTAGAGCGGCTGCGGTGCCCTTGGCTCCCAGAGGCGTGGTCAGGGGTATTCCTGGGGGTGGCAGGACCCCCCAGGCTGGGAGACCCGGGGTTGCCAGCCTCCCTGTGAGTCCATGCTGTCTGGTGTCCTTGAGAACCAGGGTGGGCGTCGAAATTTCCCCTCCCCTGGCGGGGAGGCAGGGGACACAGGGTGGCGAGGCCACTGGCACGCTCGGCCCCCTCCACTGCCGGCTCTTGTCCCCCACGGCCCTTCACCCGCCTGCGCGACGTGAGACCCTGTGAGTCCCAGACTGCGAGCCTCTCGACAGTGTCAGGACGCGGCTCCGGGAAGGGTTTCCGGCCTTCTCCACCTCCCGTGCCCCTCTCGGCCGGCTTGTCCCCGTCCTGGGGTCTCTGTGAGGCGTCCCCAGGGACCTCGTCCCATCTTGCTGCCTCTGCTATTTCGGTGACAGCCAGTGTCTCCTGGTCGTGGACGCCCCCGAGGGCTCCGGGGGGGGAGGGTCTGTGTGCCCTGATTCTTGCAGTCTCTGTTGTGTCTGCCGCAGAGTTCTAGTTATGTGTGTTAGAGCGAGGTGATGTCACCAACGCGGGTCGGGTGTAAGGTGGACGAATCTGTGGTCTAGATGGGCTCCTCAGTGTGGAGGTCCCCGTGGGGCCTCCTTGTCTCTCTGCCCCACTTAAACCGCTTCCTATGGGGCAGCCTGCTGCCCCCGACTGTGGGAGTCCTGCCCCCCCAGCTGGGCATCTCGTGGGGGCCCACACCCCTCTCATGACCCTGAGCCCCCAGGGCCACCCCTGCCCCACGCACCCTTGGGGACAGCGATGCTCATGCATTCCCCGCCCCCCCGAGCCCCAGGGCCACCCCTGCCCCACACACCCTTGGGGACAGCGATGCTCAGGCACCCCCCTGCCCCCACCTCCCGCACGGCCACCACC
>JAQQSY010004233.1:0-12444 GCA_028646535.1 Procyon lotor
GCAGAACACCCCTCCCAAAGACCCTGCACCTGTTTCTGTAGGTCTCTGCTCAGATGCCTCCTCCTCAAAGGGCCCTTCACTCAACATCCTCAAACTGCACCAGCACCCCCTTACCCTACTTATTTTCTCCGTGGCACTCATCACTGCCTGATGGGTTACACCTTACAGAGATTAGCAGTCCCCTCCTTCCAGAAGATGAGCTCCAGGAGGCCAAGGGCTTAGAACTGCTCACTGCTTTGGCCCCACAGCCTAGATGGTTCCCGGTGGGTGCTCAGCAAATAGCCCCTGAAGCTCTCTGGGTGCTGTCTTGACTCCCAGGGCAATAGAACTTGCCCAAGATTTGTAGAAGTGGAACCTCTAAAGAGCATAGTACATTTATTCCTCCATATTTCACTCTCTACTCTCCTTCCATCTGGGGGCTGGGTGGGCTGAGAGGAGGCCTGGAAACAGGCTGGGGGCCCTGTGACCTTGTGCAAGTCCCACCCCTCTCCCGGCTTCCGTTTCCTCCTTTGTACATTTCCCTGGAGAGGGGGAAGGGGTGGGAGGGGGGATGCCATGCCAGGACTTCAACAGCCCCTCCCAGCCCCAGGCTCCTCTGCCTGCTGGGGCGGGCGCAGGTGCTCAGGGCACACAAGCCATGATCCAAGCCACCAACGGTAGATACACGGATGGCTGACCGGCCTCACGAGGCCCGGGTAGCTGCCTGGGGACCTGATACCTCTCGGCCAAAGTGAAGTCCCCGTCCTTCAAGGCTGGTACCTTCTTCAGGGGATTCACCTGGGCAAAAGCATCGCTGTGGTGCTGGCCTATGGGAGAGAACGGGTGAGGAGAACTCTGAGCCCCCCCAACCCCACTGAGGCTTCCCCACCCCAACGTCCAGGCACCAACTTTCTGAGGCCCTTATCCAGGTGGGCAACAGGAAGGAAACCACTCTGCTGGTCACCAGACCACAGACCCTGACCCCACCAGAGGTCCACTCTTCCTGCGTCCACCCACCCGGGGAACCTGGGGCCAAGCAGCATCTCAGCTTGGCCATGAACGGGAAGGGTGAGTCCCTGCAGCCGTAAGGCACCCCCAGCCCCAGCCAATTCCATCCATATGTCAGACGTTCCAGTCTCCTCCCTGGGCTCTAGGCTTGCCCAGGCAATCCATCTTCCTACGCCGGCTGGTGACTTGTCCACACCACAGAGCTCTGGCCACACCTGCCCCCAGCCCTCAGCCCAGCCTCATTCTCTCTGGGAGCTCCCGCCCTCTTTGGTCACCCAGCATCCAGCAGCTCGGTTCTTCTTTCTGTCTCATGCCAAACCCTCAAGGCTCCTTCCCCAGTGGGGGTTCGCAGGTCTGACCCTGTATGGAGTCAGAGGGCCTCCTTGGAACCAGGTTCCAGCCTGGCCACGGGCCCACCTATGGGCCTCTTTGCTCTTCTCCTGGGTGATGAGAATCATCCCTACCCATTCGCCCTCCAGAAAATGCCTCTGTGCCCAGCCCCCATCCCAAGAAGGGCTGGAAAGGCCAGAGCAAGATGGCCCATCGCAGTTGGTGCCCCGCCCCCCAAAGACAGAAGGTGGGCAGGCCTAGGTAGAAGAGGAGACCAGAGCCAGGTGGAACCGCCTTCTGCTGGTGACTGCAGAAATTCAAGAGATGCAGGCTACTCCAGTTCAGAAATGAGGAGGCAATTTCATTGTTTTCTCCAAGCCCCGGTGTGGAGGCATTGGGGCACTCACTCCACTTCCCCACGGCCCCCACCCTTCCCGCCTCCCACGCCCCCCACTGCTCTCTCTGCTCTGCTCCCTCCCAACCTGTATTTTGAAAAACTGTTTTGTAATCACTAGGCAAAGATCGGGGATCACGAAAAAGGCACAACTGATAACTGGTTACGCAGTTTCCGTACTGGAGAGTGTCTTCCAGTCGGACTGCCGCGCGGGAGGGCTGGGGGCGCCGTTAGCACACAGGCGGCGGGACCACAGAGCCTGCCTCCCTACCCCGCCCACCTTTGAGCAGCTCCACCGGGCGTAGCTCGAAGGGGATGCGGTTCTTCTTGGCGAAGATGTAGACCGCGCGGCAGGGCTGGGACAGCAGGTCCAGATAAAGCTCTAGGCCCATGGCGGGAGCAGCGGATCGCCCCCGGGGTTGCGCCCAGAGTCTAAGACGGGGAAGAGGAACGGCTGGCAGAACCCGCCAGGCCACCCAGCCTACAGCGGAACGTGATCCTGGGGGAGAGGGGTGGGGGTGGGGTGGTGGCGTCGGAGCCCGCCACACCCTCTCCGTCCATTGGATGGTTCTGGAGAACTTTGGGCCAATCAGCGGCGCCCCAACTCTCCCTCCTTCCCTTCTCAGGAATCCTGGCTGTAGTTCTCTTGGCGCTGGAGGACTTGGCCTCTGACCTGAGGTTTCGCTGCCAGGTCACACCCCTTCCCCGGACCTCAATGTCTACCTTTGTCAAACGGTGCAGTGGAGGGTGGTAATGGGAACGGGACGCCAAGAACGCTTCCAGCACGGACCTTCAGTGAATTTAGGATCGAAAGGGCTCGGCTGCCTTCAGTTGGCCCAAGTCACCTCCCCAAACTCAAGAAGAGGACTGAGAGAGGAGGGGCTTCTGAGTCCCCAGGAACACAAAGGGAGACAGAGAACTAACCTCCCCTGGGCCCAGTGCCCACGATGGAGGCTCCGGAGGTTTCCGGGACCCAGCTCCCGGCAGAGGCCGGCCCACACTCCAGGAAAGAGTGAGCCGCCCCTCCCTAATCCCTGGGATCATATTCATTACACTCCTGCTAATCCTTCTAGCAAATGGTAGGAAGGCATCTAGAGGTCTGCAGGAGTCTGAAAATTCCCCACTTCCCTTACAGGGCCAAGTCCCTCCAACTGACACTTTCTGGCTCCTGAGGTCGGTGGATATGAACCCCATTCCCTAAGACACGCTCTTGGGGTAAGAAGACCCTGCCCCCAAAGCCAAGATTCAGAGAAAAACCTTTGGCAAGAGGGCGTTATTGGAAATTTTAAGTAAGATTTATGTAAGACCTATCTCCATCTCCAGGAGACTGCCTTCCGGGGCTAGTGCTGAGCCCGCTCCAGGCTGCGAGGGGCCATGTTCACCGATCCCTTCATTGCCCCGCCCTCCAGCTCAAATCACCTTTGGCAGTATAACTATAATACCCAATTTCCCTGCTTCCTCTTTGGCCACCCTTAAATCCAGCCCCCCACCCCCATCCCGCCACCAGAGAGCCAGAATATTATTTTAAAGATTTTCTTTTCTTTTTTTTTTTTTTTTTGACAGCGAGAGAGAGAACACAAACGGGGGGAATGGGAGAGGGAGAAGCAGGCTTCCTGCTGAGCAGGGAGCCTGATATGGGGCTGGATATGACCCTGGGATCACGACCTGAGCCAAAGGCAGATGCTCAACAACTGAGCCACCCAGGTGCCCCCAGAATATTATTTTTAAATACGATCTGGTGGGGTGTCTGGCTGGCTCAGTCAGTAGAGTGTGCAACGCTTAACCTCAGGGTCATGAGTTCAAGCCTACAAGTCAGTGTGAAACATATTTAAAATACAAAGAAATAAAGAAATGCAATCTGAGCACACTATACCTATTTATGGTTTACAGATCATAGGCATGACTGATTCCTGACCAGGGGAGCTCCTGTTTGGATTTGCCCCTCCTGACCAATTCGGCAGAACAGAAGCAGGACTTCTGAACTACACTACTTGATGCCAAAAGGCAATGTCCTGGGAGGTTGGCCCAGAAAACTGATTGATCACCATGCCTATAGTCACCACATATGGATGCCTGCAGATCCCTATGCTGTCAGATAAATCACTTTCTCCGAGAATTAGAAAAGTAGAGGGCATTTGTTAATTTCACACTTGGCAACCATCCTGGGGAAGCTGACCCGCAGGGCCTCAGAAGGGGGCTTGTCTTTCGGATGAGACCAAGACCAGGGCCAAGACAGGTCAAATAAATCACACATCCGAGTTAGAAGTGTAGGCTCGGGCTTAGCCCAGGTTTATTTCCGAAACTGAAAACGAAATGCAGTGATTAAAGGAGATAAGATCTGGCTGTTTCACTCTCACTGTGGCTTTTAGGCAGCTGTGCAAGATGGTGTGGGTGTAGGGAATCTAACCTGGGGAGCACAGGTGCAGTGACACTCAGGCAAATCACTACTGCCCTCTGAGCCTGCCTCCCATGGGACATGGAAACGAAGGTGCTTTGTGAACTGCCAAGGGCAAGTGCAGGGACTGGGCTTCCTGGCTCAACGAATCATGGCCAGCACCACAGGCATCAGCTTCTGCTTTACGGTGGGGTCTACAGGTGGAGAGTCCTTGGCCTTCAGGATGACCTCATGGGCCTCCCGGAAGAGATCCTCCCCCACTGCTGCCTCCACACGCTGGCGCCATGCAGCCAGCTTGGGTCGACCTTCGAAGACTTGGCAGCCAGCACCCACAGGCTTCAGGGAGAAAGGAAACAGGATGGGGGTGGAAGGGTAAGGTCAAGGATGGCGGCCTCTGCCTGGTTTGGGGGTCCCAGAGCCCCAGAAGAGGTTTCCATACATAAGCATGGCCCATAGCCAGGTGGGGGCAGTGTGAGCAAGACTACCCAGGGCCCGCCCCACCTAGCCAGTCACCCTATCGACAGCACTCACATGCATCAGCTCTGTGATGGCTACCAAATCAGCCAGCGAGATGTGGGGCCCGGTGAGAAAGGCCTTGTTCCGGAGAAACTTGTCCTCAAGCAACTGCACGGTCACATCCAACTCGGCCAGCGTGGCTGCCAGCATCTCAGGAGATACTGGCTCACCCAGGAAAACAGGGAACATCACCTGGGAGGCGGGGAGGCAAAGTAGCCGGTTAGGGGCCAGCCCAGCTCAGGGGCAGGAAGGCAAGTGTGCCTTCCCTTCAGCAGTTTGAGCTGCTTTCTGGTTCCATTCACCTTTCTTCTAAGGCTAGGCGAGGCCCGCAGGGAAATTCCCAAAGAACCACCGTTCCCAGAAATATCCCAGAAAAAATTCTGCTTCCGTGATCTCTGATGGCTGAGCCTCAGGGGCTATCTGACAGGACTCAAACTCCTTTGAGAATTGGAATTTGGGGGGCGCCTGGGTGGCTCAGTCGTTGAGCGTCTGCCTTCGGCTCAGGTCATGATCCCAGGGACCTGGGATCAAGCCCCACATCGGGCTCCCTGCTCGGCAGGAAGCCTGCTTCTCCCGCTACCATTCCCTCTGCTTGTGTTCCCTCTCTCGCTGTGTTTCTCACTGTCAAATAAATAAAATCTTAAAAAAAAAAAAAAAGAGAGAGAATTGGAATTTGGAAGTAGGTGGCTAGCCTAGGGACAGTCTGTGTTATAACCTCTTTCCCCTTGAATGTAAAGTCAGTACCTCTTACCGTGTAAATAATTAGGTGGATGGGCTTGGAAGGTTTCCACTCTGTCACTTACAAAGCGTGTGGCCTAAAGCAAAATACCCAAACCCTCCGAGCCTCAATTTCCTCATCTGTAATATAGGAATAATAGTACATGACTCCTCTTATAAATGGAAAAGTGGGGCCCAGAGAGGGACAGTCAGTTGCCTGAGATGGCACAGCCAAGAAAAGACTAAGCCGGGAGTAGAATGGACATTATCTGAGAGTGAGCTACCGGGAACTAAGGAGGAGGGCCAGGAAAGGGGGGTGTCCAGGATTCTGGGAGGAAGATGTTTTAGGGGGAAGCCGTCAACTTCCCCCCAACATGGTTGCCAGAGCTGTCAGGAGATACAGTGGATCGGGAGCAAGGGAAGAATGCTTCATGCTTCGTTTGGTAAAGTTGTTTGGGGGAGCCTGGGATTCGGGTCAATAGGACTAGGATTGTACATTAGCCCTGGCTTCGGACTTCAGTTTCCTCCCCCATACAAAGTAGACAGAATCAGCAGTCAGTCTCTCACTGGTGCCCTGGAGGCCAGCCCTGAGCTAATGACAGTTTATTTTTTTTTTAATACGGATCAGGGGTCTCTGGCTGGCTCAGTCGGTGAAATGTCCAACTCTTGATTTCAGCTCAGGTCATCATCTTAGGATCATGGGATTGAGCCCCCCATCGGGCTGCACGCTGGGCATGGAGACTGCTTAACATTCTCTCTCTCTCTGTGTCCCTCCCCTCCCCACTCCTCTCTCTCTAAAAAATAATAATAATAATAAAAATATGGATCAGTTACTGACATTTAAAAATGGGGGCATTTCACACATGAGTCCAGATTTCCAGCTTTTCCTTTTTTTTTTTTTTTAAAGATTTTACTTATTTATTTGAGAGAGAGAGAGAGCAAGCACAAGTGGGTAGAAGGGCAGAGGGGAAGCAGACTCCCTGCTGAGCAGGGAGCCCAACGCAGGGTTCGATCCTGATCCCGGGATTCTGGGATCATGACCTGAGCCAAAGGCAGAGGTTTAACAGAGAGCCAGTCAGATGCCCTTCTAGCTTCTTTTTCATATAAAGGGTGCTGGGCACGGGGTGTCCCTGTTCAGTATCTAAGGCTAATGTCGGGGAAAAGCCACTCCTTCAGGAGGGCACAATGCACTCTCAGTCTGCACAACCCCACCTAGCCCTCCTCCCTCATTTTTTTATCGGCCTCGCCCCTGTAAGAGATTATCTACATTTCCCTTCTGTTTCGATTTGGTTGATCCAAAATTCTTACAGTTTTGAAGAACAGTCTTTAAATATAACAGATCATAATAGGGTAATAAATACATTCCAATTTATTTATATAATGAATTACTGTAGAGTAGTTAAAATGGATAAATTAGATACACCCACAACAATACAGAAAAATGCACACTGCAGAGTGATATGAGGGCATTTATATAAAATTTTAAACATGCAAAGCAAAACTTTATTTTGCTTATGATGACACCTAAGTATAATAATGTATAAAATTGTGAACTGAAAGTACTCCCTCCAGATCCCAGAGCAGAATGGCCTCTCAGGAAGGAGTGAGGGCAACAAAGAGGTCTTTTGAACTTTTGTGCTCTGTTTCTGTTTTATATAAGAAATGACAGCAGAGCGCCTGGGTGGCTCAGTGGTTAAGTGTCTGCTTTCAGCTCAGGTCATGATCCCAGGGTCCTAGGATCGAGCCCGACATGGGGCTCCTTGCTCGCCAGGGAGCCTGCTTCTCCCTCTCCTAATCCCCCTGTTCGTGTTCCCTCTCTCGCTCTCGCTCTCTCTCTCTGTCAAATAAATAAGTAAAATCTTAAAAAAAAAAAAAATGACAGGAGGCAGAGAAATAAAGCCCATGATCCACAATTAGCAATACACTCTATTATTTTTTAAAAGATTTTAGTTATTTATTTGAGAGAGAGAGCGCATGAGCAGGGGGAGAGGGAGAAGCTGAGCAGGGAACCCGATGCGGGGCTTGATCGAAAGACGCCTGGATCATGACCTGAGCCAACTGAGCCACCCAGGTGCCCCCTAGCCACACACTTTAAAAAACGAGGAATCCCACTACTGATTAGGACATCAATGTCACAAAAACCATAGCTCTCATCATAACAATGGTGGAAATAAGATAATCTTATCTTTCTTTAAAGCCATCAAAGAGTTATAGAACTTTCAAAAACAGAAAATAAAAGAAAGGACAAAAAAATGAAAAAAAAAAAGAAGAAGAAGGCTAAACCTATGATGTCTGATATGGTAGCCGCAAGTGAGCTCTTAAAATGTGGCCGGTCCTCACTGAGTTGTGAGGCATATGTATAACACATACAGGTTTCCGAAGACTCAGTACAAGAAAAGAATGCAAAACAGTGCATTAATGATTTTTCTACCCATTACATGTTACTATAATTTATTTTTAATTATGGTAAGAAACACATAACATAAAATTTCCCATCTTAACGATTTTTAAGTCTATGGCACTTAAAATGGCACTAAGCACATTCACATTCTTGTACAACCATCATTGCTGAGATAGTCTAGGGAAAGAAAGAGGGACTTGATTCCTGTGCAAGTCCTTGGTATGAGATAAGGGTTAAAAGTTTCCATTAGCTTAGAGATAAACACCTCCTGGGAAAGAGAACGAATGAGAGGTAAGAACCATGAGGCAGTAGTGGTTGTCTGGGCAAAATTAGAAGTAACAATTTAAAGCCTGCTTGCACAAGTATTTCTATTTTCCAGGAGGCCTAAAAGAATGTCGACCATGATGAAAAGCATCTTGTGATTGTCTTGTGTCCACTAAAAAGAGACGCCCACAAGATAATGAAGGACGCTGCCCAGCCCTTCACCTTTTAGAAAAATGCCTTTAAAAGCCTCGCACGCTGCGGAGGGGGTAGCGACATTCCTCTTTGTTGTCAGCCCCCTTTTATACAAGCTATCTCTAATAAATTCCACCTGTTTTCTTTCTCTGAAGTTCAATGTTCACTTCTGTGACTCCGGAACCTACACCCATCCCCAGAACTCACTGGTCATCCCAAACTGAAACTCTGTCCCCATTAAACAACAACTTCCCATTCCCTCCTCCCCCAAGCCCTCGCGGCCATCCTTCTATTTTATTTTTTATTTTTTATTTTTGTCTTTATGAACAGAATAGGGCTTTCATGTAACTGGAATCATACAGGGGCACTTGGTTGGCTCAGATGGAGGAGCATGTGACTTTTTTTTTTTAAGATTTTATTTATTTATTTGACACAGAGGGAGAGAGAAAGAGAGAGCACAAGCAGGGGGCGTGGCAGTCAGAGGGAGAGGGAGAAGCAGGCTCCCCGGGACCCTGGGGATCATGACTGAACCACCCACGTGCCCCTCTACCTTTTTTTGAACATAATGTCTAGCACACCATAAGACATGCAAAAAAAAGAAGAAAATGTGACCCATAATCAGAATGATAAAAAATGGCCGATAGAAATAGACCCACAGGGGACCAAGGTATGAAAATTAGCTGACAAAGACTTTTAAGTAACTATTATAAATATGTACAAGAATTTAGAAGACGGACGAAATGGGTAAACAGATGGTGCATTTCAGCACAGAAATGGAGACTTAAAAAAGAAACAAACGGAAGTTCTAGAACTGAAACAGAGCCTGGACTGGGTCCTGACGGAAGAACCAAGCAGCACTCAGAGACGTTAGAGGACCAGAGGTTTGTTTAATACGGGTGGGCTCAGAGGAGAGCGACCTCCAAAGGCCTGAGCCCCAAGCACAGACAAAAGGGATAATTTATACCCTTCTATTTCTACGTACTTGTTACTTTCGGCGCACGCGCAGAAGCAGGGCAGAAAGAAGAACCCGGAAGAGCCCCAGGGCAGTGGCTGGGATTCCTTTGCTGACTCAGTGGACCATCTTAGAACACAGATTTTCCCTTACCAATGTCTCAAATACTGTATTAGATGGGTTTAATAGCATCGCGGGCACAACAGAAGAAAGAATTAGCGGAGTCAAAGTTAGGTCAATAGAGACTGTGCAAACAGAAAAGAATGTGAGGGTGCTTTCGCCTCTTTGGAACAATGCCCCCAGGGCCTCACCTTATGCCACAGGGCCCGGAGGCAGCTTCTCCGCAGGGTCGTGTGCTGCCATGCCAGGTACTCATCCACAAGGGCGCGGGCCTGTACATCCTGGGGGTACCAGTGGTCAGGGACTTCATACTTGTGAGTCAGGTAGAGCAGGATGGCCACACTGCAGGGGAGGGAGGATGTGATGCGTGGAGGAAGGACACTGTGCTAGGGGCTTAATCAAAGTCCCTTCTTTAATCTTTCTGACAATGTGCCAAGGTCCTTGCCTCATTTTCCAGAGAAAGAAGTCAGGCTTAGAATACTGAAAGGACTTGCCCAGGGCATAGAGCCTTTGGTGGCAGGACTGAGAGTCTTTCTGAGGCTAATACCCAAGCTCCTCCCAGCACCAGGCAAAAGCCCACAGCAGAGTATCCTGCCAAGTGTTCAGAGTCAGTCTCTGATCCAAGGGCCAGAGGGCTTCCTGGAGGAGATGCCAACAAAGCTGAGCTTTAAAGCTCAGTTTTTCCAGTCTGCATCCATCCTCATCCTCTGGCATCCAGACCAGCCTCAGATGGCCTGACTGCTCAAAAAGGCTTTCCTATCATCCCCGTGTCCTCCCTAAAGCACCCCGTAGGAAAACACTGGGGCTGCTGCAGGATCATGGAACAGCAGACCCAACCAGGCCCCTGGAGCTCTCCTCCTGCCCCCAGTTATGAGGGTTACCATGGTGTTGGGACAGAGATGGATTTGGAAGGGCCCTGAGATGCATGAATTTGGAGCCACAGGAAAGCCTTCAGGAACTTGGTGTACCCCAAGGGTTGTACACCCTAGCCAGTAAGGGCAAAAAACCTCTGTTCCCTATTAGGAATCCTGTATCCATGCCCCGGCTTAACAACTCATTTGTCTGTATAAGTGAGCTATTTTTCCTCCCAGCTAATTGTTCAGACCACCTCTAGGGAAGGCTGCAGGTCCCTGGCAGTCACAGACCTCCTGACAGTGAGAAAAGACAAAGAGAAAGGCAGAAATCACACGATGTCCCTGGCAGGCACCATGGGTGCTCAACGCTGGGTGACACAAGGACCCAGGACAGCAGAGAGCAGCAGAAAGAAGAAAATGACACTGGCGTAATGTCAGTAATTCTTGGGGGGAATGCATCCATCTCACGATTCCAGAGATAAGTTCGAAAGCTTCAAGTTCTCCTTGTAATGGGAAGGGTGACGTACGTGATAAAAGAAGCAGAATGGGGGGAAAAGGTGTGAACTTCCCTAAAGACGTTTCCACTTCTTGGGACCTGTTGGAATGTAAAACACCCACATGTCTCACAGTCCTCCCTCGGGTGAGGCCCACCCAGGGAGGCAGCGCCCCAGACTTGGAGCCACTGGGTAGACTAGCTGCCCATGGGCCATCTCGAGCCAGAGTGCCGCCCCTGCCCTGTCCTGCACCCCTGCTCTGGGGTACTCTCACCAACAACCACACGATGGGTACAGAAGTAAAATATGCTTACTTGTCCAAGCATCCCCGTGAAGTGGACCAGCAGGCAGGCAGGGATCTAGGTTCCAACCCTGACTCTCTATGGGATGTTGGGCTAAGGACCTTTCACCTCTGAGGAGTTTAGGTTTTTGTCTCTAAAACAGAGGGTTAGGGGGAGCCTGGGCAGCTCAGTTGGTTAAGCAGCCAACTCTTGGTTTCGGCACAGGTCATGATCTCAGGGTCCTGGGATCTAGCCCCATGTGGAGCTCTGAGCTCAGCAGGGAGTCTGCTTGTGGACTCTCTCTGCTTCTCACTCTGCTCACTTGAGCTCTATTTCTCTTTAACATAAATAAGTAAATAAAATAAAAAAGTAAATAAAATAAACGGACACGATGGTTCCAGTGAGTTCTGGTGGCAGCCCCAGGGTCCCAGTTACCTCTCAGCCAAGGTGAAGTCTCCATCCTTCAAAGCAGGCACTTTCTTCAGGGGGTTCACCTGGGCAAAGGCATCACTGAGGTGCTGGCCTGTAGAGAGCCCATCATGGTGGGCGAGGAAGGAAACACTGAGCCTTGCAAGGCCTATGCCCACTCCCTACTAACCCCAAGCCCCAATCCCATGGTTCTCCAGCCCCCAGGTGCTCTCCTGCATGGCTGTGAGAGCCACTTGGGGAGGAGCAGGACACTACTCTGCTAAATGCTGCAAAATGGACCTCGAGAGCCCGTGCCATGCCAAGTCCCATTGGGCACAAGCTCCACCCACAACCCAAGGGGCAAGATGCGATGCTTCGGCTGGGTCTTCACACACACCCCACTCACCACCTCTGCGCCATCCCTGGCCTCATAAGTTCACATTCAGGGTACCTCAGGCTGCCAGAGCGGGGTGGCTGGTCACCTGAACAAAGCTCTGCTTTCTTACAGTGCCCCTTTCCCTGTGGACTCTAAGGTAAGATCATCAAATACGGAGAAGTGGCTTTTTCCCAGTATCTATTTACTTGCAAACAACTTCTACCAGCTCCTCTGTGTCCCCTGGTTCACCCTGACCCTGGCCACTGGGGACACAGGGCTGGCCCTGCTTTAGGCTCTGCTGGAGCTGGAATAGTCACATTTTGCTTCTGAATGGCAGGTAAGCTTATCATCCACCACCCTGCTCAATAGCCTTCAGTGGCTCCCCATTACCCCAGGATCAGGTAGAAGCTCCTCGAAGCCATACATGATTGCCTTAACACTCTAGCCTCAATCACAGCCACTGTCCTCCCTTTTCCTTCCCTTCACACTGTGCCTTCACCAGACATACCTGCCCTGCTCTCCTAGTGAAACCTACCGCTCTGCACCCTTCATTTAACAGCATGGCTGGGATGTTCCTTGGTCCCCATGCCCTGTTCCCTGCACTCTGCAGAGATAACCCCTGGGCAGGACAAGTGGGAAATCCCCCCAGGAGACTGGGACAAGATGACAATTCCGGGTAGAGGGACAGACCAGTACAAAGGCACAAAGGCAGGCAAGGGCCCAACCTTGGTGGGAAAGTGATGGGGGCGGGGGGGGGGGGGGG
>JAQQSY010004234.1:0-12443 GCA_028646535.1 Procyon lotor
AAAAAAAAAAAAGAAAATTTATGGAAATGCAAAGATACAGAATAGCCAAATAATTTTGCAGAAGAAAAGTAAGTGTACACAGCCTGATTTCGAAATTTCAATATTATAAAACTTCAATGATAAAACAACATCAGTATATATTGGTATAAAGATAGACATGTATACAAATGCAACAAAACAGACATTTATGGCCAACTGATACTTCTAATTACAAAGAGAAAATAAGTAACTTTGTATTGGAGTACCCTGGCAGACATCACATTAACCAACCAATCAAGGTTAGTGATAAATATTGGTATCATGTAACCCCAACATGATGCACTGAGAACATATTACCTCTTTGGTAGTCATTCTAATAATGCACAACCTCAATCTAATCTTAAGAAAACATCAGACAAACCCAAACTCAGGGGCATTCTACAAAATAACCGAACAGTATGAAGGTCATAAAAGAGAAAAGACTGAGTAACAGCCACAGATTAAAAAAGAATAATGAGATAGAGCAACTAAATACAACAACGGATCCTAGATTTGATCCTGAAACAAGAAAAGGATATTAGTGGCAACTGGTAAAATCTAAATAAGTTCTATACAATAGTTAATAGATCTGTATCAAGATTAATTCCTTAATTTTAGTAAATGTTAATGTTCTATGGTTATGAAAGATGTTATCATAGAGGAAGATGGGGAAAGGCATATGGGAAATCTCTACATTATTCTTTACAACTCTTATGTAATTCTGTAATGATCTCCAAAAAATTTTAAAAAACAAAATCAACAAAAATGTACTAAATGCTATTAAGTTATTCACTTTAAAATGGTTAATTTTATGTCACCGAATTTCACCTAAATTAAAAATATATAATTTTTAATAATAATAAGCTAAATGTATTGGGTTATAACAGTTTATGAATAAGGGAAATGTATAACAGCAATGATGTAAGAGAGAGGAACTGGAAATTCTATTATATCTACTCTACCTGTAAAGTGTTATAGCATTATTTGAAATGGACTTAGATTAATTATAAAAGTATGTTGCAAATCCTAGAGCAGCCAGTAAAAATTTTTTTTTAAATAAAGTATAATTAGTTACTGAGAGAAGAAAGAAAATGAAATCATAAAACATAAATCATAAAACTAGTGAAGGCAGAAAAGGAAAAAGATAAAAAAAGAACAAATGAAATAAATTAAAAAATCACAAACATGATATATATTAATCCAACTACATCAATAATCACTTTGTGTGAATGGGTGGCTCAAAATAGAGCAGTTAAAAGCAACTAAAAGAGTAGATAAAAAACAAGACCCAACGATATGTTCCCTACAAGAAACCCACTTTGAATATAAAATCGCAGGGGCACCTAGGTGCCTCAACTGGGTAAGTGTCCAACTCTTGGTTTTGGCTCAAGTCACATATCAGGGTGGTGAGATCGAGCCCCAAATAGGGCACAGCACTCCATGTGTAGTCTGCTTAGAATTTTCGGCCTTTCCCTCTCCCTCTACCCCTCCCCCTACTCATACTTTCTCTCTCTAAAATAAACAAAATCTTTAAGATAATTAAATAAATGAGTTTAAAGTCACAGATTAATTGGAAAATTAAAGGGATGGGGAAAGCTATACCAGGCTAACACTAATCCAAGAAAGACGGACTGACTATATCCTTTTCCAAAAAAGCAGACTTCAGAACAAAGAAAATTACCAGGAATAAAAGGTGTATTACATAATTATATTATTTCTGAAACTTGATAAAGAATACCTATAAAAGAAATCTATAGCAGATACTTAATGATGAGAAACTACATGCTTTCCTCCTAAAATCAGGAAGAGGGCAAAGATGTCCCCTCCATCACTCCAATTCAACATCATACTGGAAGTCCTAGCTAAAGCAATATGGCTAAAAAAGGAAGTTACATGTCTATAAATTAGGAATGAAGAAATAAAACCATCTTTGTTTGAAGATGACATGATTGTCTATGTAGAAATTTCCAAAAAATCAATTTTAAAAAGCTCCTAGAACTTGTAAGTGATTATAGAAAGATTGCAGGATGAAGGTAAATATATAAAAGTAAACTGCTCCACTAAATTCCTACAGTGAACAACTGAAATTAGAAAATTAAAACATAATGCTACTTACATTAGCACCCAAAGGAAATTCTTAGGTAAAAATCTATCAAAATATGTATAAAACAGGATGCCTGGGTGGCTTGAGTCAGATAAGTATCTGCCTTTGGCTCAGGTCATGATCCCAGGGTCCTGGGATCGAGTCCCACATCGGGCTCCTTGCTCATCAGGGAGCCTGATTCTCTCTCTGCCTACCACTTCCCTGGCTGTGTGGGCTTGCTTTCTCTCTCTCTCTCTCTCTGAAAAATAGGTAAAATCTTTTAAAAAGAAAAATGTGTGTGTGTGTGTGTGTGTGTGTGTGTGTGTGTGTGTATAACCTATAGGAAAGTAACTACAAAATTAAATGAAAGAAATCAAAGAAGATCTAAAGAAAAATCTCATGTTCATTGATAACAAGACTTAATATTGTTATCAGTTGATATCAGTTCTTCCCAATTTCATCTATAGATTCAACACAATAACATTAAAGCCCAGCAAGTTACTTTGTAGATATCAATAGCTAATTCTAAGTTTATATGGAAAAACAAAAGACACAAAATAGTCAACATAATACTGATGATAAAAAAAAAAACACTAGAGAATTAATAGTGTCCAACTTCATGACTTAGTATAAAGTTATAGTCATCAAGACAGAGTGGTACTGGCAAAAAAAAAAAAAAAAGACAGACAAATCGGTGGATGGGAACAGAATTGGGAATACATACATAGACTCAAACAAATACAGTCATCTGATCTCTGACAATAAAACAAAAGCAACTCAGTGGAAAAAGGACAGTCATTTCAACTAATGGTGCTAGAACTGGACATTTACATGCAATAAAATAAATGTAGGCACAGATCTTAATACCACTCAGAAAAATAATTAAATCAAAATGGATTTTAGACCTAAATAAAAATACAAAAATGTAAAACTACCAGAAAAGAATATTATGAGAAAAAACAAGTGATCTTGGGTTTGGTTAAGATATTTTAGCTAACCATTCGAAAGGCACACCCCATGAAAGAAAAATTGTTAAGTTAGAGTTCATTAAAATTAAAAAACATCTTTTCTGTGAAAGACACTATTAAGAGAATAAAAAGACAACCCACAAACTGTGATAAAATCTTTACAGAATGCCTATCTGATAAAAGAATTGGAATCCAAAATATATAAAGGACTCTTAAAGTCAACAAAAAACAAACAACGCAATCAAAAAATGAGCAAAAATTCTGAATAGACACCTCACCAAAGGAGATGGACAGGTGACAAATAAGCATATAAAAAGATGCTCAACATCATCTGTTATTAGAGAATTGCTAATTAAAAAAACAACAAGATACCACTATTATGGCTAAAATTTTAAAAAAATTGACAGTACCAAATGCTGGTGAGGATGTGGAGCAACAGGAACTCTCATTTATTGCTGGAGGGAATGCAAAATGATACAGCCACTTTGAAAGACACTTCAGTGGTTTCTTACAAAGCTAAGTATAGTCTTATCACATGAGCCATCAACTGCACTCTTAAGTATTTACCCAAAAACATTTAAAATTTAAGTGCATACAAATGTTTATAGCAGCTACATTCATAATTGCCAAAAGTTGGAAGCTACCAAGATGTCCCTCAATAGGAGAATGGGAGACAAACTATGGTACATCCATATAATGGAATATTTTTCTAAAAATCAAGAAAAATGAGCTATCATGCCATAAAAAGACACAGAGGAACCTTAAATGCATAAGCGAAAAAAACCCATTCTAGAAGACTGGCTATATACTGTACAAATCTAACCATATGACATTTCGGACAAAGCAAGGCTATTGAACAATGAAAAGATCACTGGTCGTCAGAGGTTTGGAGGTGGGGGAAGAAGTAAATAAATAGTTGTGAAGAATAGAGGATTTTTTTTTATTAATTTTTATTAACATATAATGTATTATTTGCCCCAGGGTACATGTCTGTGAATCTTCGGGCTTACACATTTCACAGCACTTAACAGCACATACCCTCCCCAATGTCCACAACCCAGCCACCCTATCCATACCCACCCCCCCACCCCAGCCACCCTTAGTTCATTTCTTGAGTCTAGGAGTCTCTTATGGTTTGTCTCCCTCCCCATCCCTTCCTGTTTCATTTCTCTCCCCCACCCCGCCAAACTCCTGCCTTGCCTAAGAATAGAGGATTTTTAACATGGTGAAACTATTCTGTATGACATTTTAATGATGAATACATGACATTATGCATTTCAACATAAAGAATAAACCCTAGTATAAATTATGAACTTTGGTTAACAATATATTATGTTGTCATAAAATAAAAATAATAATAAAATACTATATTGTCACAAGTAGCAGCATTTCCTTCTTTCTCATAACTGAATATTTCATTATATATAGCTATAAAGCTACTGGTACACACACACACACACACACACACACACACACCCCCTCTCCCACTTCGTCTTTATCCATTCATTCACTGACAGACACTTGGGTTGTTTCCTATCTTGGCTATTGTAAATAATGAAATAATGCTGCAAGAAACACAGGAGAAAATATCTGATAAATCTTGCCATTTCTGACAACATGGATGGATTGAAGGCATTGTGCTAAACAAGTTAGGCAGAGAAAGACAAATACAGTATGATTCCAGTTATATGTGGAATCTAAAAAAGCCAAATTCATAATAACAGAGGGTAGAATGGTGGTTACTAGGGGCTAGGAAGTAGAATAACTTGGGAGACATTAAGAGCTCAAATTTATAACTAGTCAGTAAATAAGCTCTAGAGGACAGTATAGTGATTAGGGTCAAAAATACTGTATTATAAAGTTCACAGCTGCTAAGACACTAGATCTGAAATGTTTTCACCACAAAAAAGAAATGATAGGGGCGCCTGGGTGGCTCAGTCGTTAAGCGTCTGCCTTCGTCCCAGATCAGATCCCAGGGTCCTGGGATCGAGCCCCACATTGGGCTATCTGCTCGGCAGGAAGCCTGCTTCTCCCGCTACCATTCCCTCTGCTTGTGTTCCCTCTCTCGCTGTGTTTCTTGCTGTCAAATAAATAAAATCTTTTAAAAAAAAAAAAAAGAAATGATAATTATGTGACATGATAGATGTGTTAGCTAACCGTATAGCAGTAATCATACTGCTATATAAAAATATATCGAGTCAACACAGCTTAAATATACAGCTTAAACTTATAGTGTTATATGTCAATTATATCTCAATTTTTAAAAATAATATCAATATTGGTTCATCAATTATAAAAAATATACCCCAATAATGCAAGATAATAATAAAGAAAACTGCTTGAAAGAGAAAAGTATATGGGAACTCCCTGCTCAATTTTTCTTTTTTTTTTTTATTATGTTAGTCACCATATAGTACATCATTAGTTTTTGATATAGTGTTCCATGATTCACTGTTTGCGTAGAACACCTACGTGCTGTTCCATGCAATACGTGCTTTCTTTGACCTAAAACTTTCCTTAAAAATAGTCTGTTAATTTAGGGAAAAAAAAAAAAAACATTTTAAAATAACAAATATTAGGGAGACAGATTCATATATTGAAAATTAAAAAACCTAAGTAAAAATTGCATTTTATGAACCATCTTGAAAACTCTACTTGAAGTTAGAAACGCAATTAATCTTGATCCAAAATAAATTACTCATGGCTGCAGAAGTTAGCTATGAAAGCATCAGAACACTGATTATTTTTTTATTTTTTTTTTTAAGATTTATTTATTTGTAGGCAGAGTGGCAGGCAGAGAGAGAGGAGGAAGCAGGCTCCCTGCCGAGCACAGAGCCCAATGTGGGGCTTGATCCCAGGAACCTGAGATCATGACCTGAGCTGAAGGCAGAGGCTTTAACCCACTGAGCCATCCAGGCGCCCCAGAACATTTATTATTTTAAAATTTAATTAGTTCGAGATAACTTATCACACATTGATAAGACAAAAGGAAACCTCTATAGTTAGAAGCTTTATATTGAATAAAAACTATCATATATAAAAAACTTCATTTTCTAGAAAAAAAGCAGGATTTATCCAAAGGAAATGAAAACAGGATATCAAAAAGATATCTGTACTCCTATGTTTATTGCAGCATTATTTTAATTATAACCAGATTTCACCCCTGCCCCGCACAACAAAAGATAAGAATAAAAGAGATGAAAAGAAAAGGGATACAAGGGCATTAATTTTTTTAGCCTTCATTAGGAGAGTCATCAGACATTCAATAAGAAGTAAGAATCAAAAGACAGGTTGAGGGCATACTATGAATGCCAGGGTAAGTTCCCACAGCACTGAGTACATAGCTCTTTAAAGCATCTATCATTTAATGTAATAACTAGACCTAATCTCTTTACTAGACTGAAATATACCTAAACTCCTAGGAGACAGAGGCTGTAGCTGACTGATCTTTGTAATAAGCACATACTAAGTCTCAATAAACACTGAATTGAACTGAAAAACTTCAAATATATCCTCTCAAAAGCATTAAAAAGAACTACAAAGCTAAAGTTCCATTCAAGAGGGCATTATGGCTAAAGAATACTTTCTTTTTTATTCTTTAAATGTTGTTGTCATTATTATTATTATAAAGTACAAGACCAAGTTTGTGAGCAGAAGAAAAAGAGCCAAACAAGGCACTGAAAATACAAGAGAGAAAATCAATTAAAACAGCATTTTAGAAAAATTAGGAAGAAGCAGGATCAAAAAGGCCTATATTAAGGAAGCCAAGTACTTCTTTCTCTGAAATAGAAAAGGGAGGGTGAATGGCCCACGGCAAATTTGAAATGGAAAAAAAAAGGAGTTTGAGAAAATTATCCTAAGGCCCTAGATCTCTACCTAATGATCTTCCTTTTCTAGGTAAAAGGTCATTCGCTCAAATACAGAACAGAAATAAAGTTGTGGAATTGAGTGACAGAAAAGTTTAGAATAGTCACCTTAAAAAAGAAACCGGAACCTATGAGATAATTATAATTATTTATAAGTAGCATGTAAGTTCAGGTAGCATGATTATAGTGGATAAAATCCGGATAATTATATTACTTTTCCCGGAAATGCATTCTCAGTAGCACAATTTTTTTCCAGTTATGGATTTTACTGCCTAAGTCCCTTGCTTGTTCGGTAAAACCAGGACACTTTGAGAAAGAGAACAATGAACATCACGGTTACCCATTACTAAACAGAACATTCTCTCACCAACATGAGAACAGACCAACCATGTTGATAGCTCACATGCCTAACTATTAATTAAAATCTTATCAAATACTTTGTTGTTACATCAGAACCCATTTGCCATAACAGACTGCTTATATAGTATAGCAATCTGATATGAACTTTAATTCCCACTAACACTTAGTAACTTCATGCCAAATGTGTCTTTGATTATGAACACCATACACAATTCCTACACAGACCATTGACTTCTGCTAACATATCCAAGACATACAAACAGAAATGAGCCCCAGATTCAAAAGAAGCAGTCGGAGACTGAACAGCAGCCTTAGATCCAAATCAAGCATTCTTCCTCCTCACTCAATATCCTTGGATCTGGATTAAATTAATCAGAGCCATCAATGTATGAAAATGACAGCTTGCGGGAGATGGTGACACACAAATTTTTGTGAGACCAAAGATCTGGCTTTAACCTGAGTCTTTGACAAAAAAAAAAAAAAAGGAGGAGGAGGAGGAAGAGAAGGAGGAAGAAAGAAAATAGTCAGGGTTAACTTGTGTATGGACAGATGGATTTTTTTTAAAGCACTTTCTTTTCCACCAGGGAATATCAATAGCCTTTTAAGCAGTCTCGCATTTAAATGTGTGTTCTGACAGTCATGTCAGAGCCTGGGTAAAAAGCCTTTTCATGGAAATCATTAAAACGAAAAGATCCAGACAAGAGGCCTGTTTTTTTCCAGGGAGAGAGGGTAGAACAGAATAATGTCATTTTTTTTCAGATGGTAGTACCTTAAGCACTGATGAGATAGATGAAACACCTTCCTTCCCCTCCTATCCTTCCTTATCCCCCCCACCCAGCACCTGAAAATTTTTACCTGCTGCTTTCTAGAACACTCTATAATAAAGAGTCAAGGAACCTTGGGGGTAGGGTTAGCAGTGAGGAGAAAAAAGAAGAAAAGGCCTACAAGCACACCTCAGCCAGAGATTCAAAGCAGAAGGGAATAGAGCCATCCCAGAAGGATTCCAAGGGAGCTGACCCTCCTGGGTCCTATGTTCCCCACGTGTAACTCACAAAGTCTCACAGCTCTCAACTTTAAAGTGCTGAATCATTTCAGCAAGTAATGTGTACCTATCTGCTGGTGAGAAATAACAGTCATTCCTCACTTCAACCATCATTTCCTTGCTTCCCACTGGTAAGCGTTCTGCTGCCCACTGTCAAGCACTCTAGCAATGCTGACCAACTCTCCCCAGGAAAACCTGAGGTTGAGCCAGCCAGCCACGAAGGTCACTTCGTTTCTTGGCTCAAACACCAGCCCTCTGCAAAAGATGTTTTTTGTTCCTGAAAGACCACAGTGATACTGGTATTTCCCTGACCCAAGTGAACAACTTTTTAAGGACTTCCCCCACCCACCACATTTTTCCCTTATGGTCCTGGAGTTTGGTGTATGTGTGTGTGTCTGTGTGTCTGTGTGTCTGTGTGTGTTTACCCCTTATTATCAAGACTAGATTTTGATCTTTTAGAATGTTTTTTCATTCATATGTTCCATCAAAGTAGTTTCTGAACAATTATGAACCGTGCCAGGAAAAAAAATCATCTTAGATTTATTAGTCCCTGGTCACTTGATGCTGATGGAAGTTTCTATCATACTGATCTTCTAGAGTCCCCAAATGATTTAGTGGCATTAACCACCTTAGGAAAGAGAATAACACAAAACCCAAAGTCAGTATTATTGAAGTAAATCTCACAGATGCATGGAGATTTCCCCCCGAGACTTGGTGTTACTCACAGTCTTAAACCAAATAGAAAAAAAAATCTGTGAACAAAATCTGGTTTCAAGTCCTTCAAAAATACTTCTAAATTTTCACTTTACCTTGGAAATGAGGAAAATCATTTTTTGAGTCTAAAAGTGACACTAATTTTTTGAGTCTAAAAAAATAATTACAAAAAGGAATCTTTTAATAACAATAAAAATGTTTGTGTGTGCTCTTTATGCACTGGGTGCTATTCTAGGCGCATAATCTGAATTATTTTATTTAAATCACAAACAGCTCTATAATGTAACTACTTTTGTTATTCCCACTCTAAAGAAGGGGAAGCTAAAGTTTAGAAGGGGGCTTTAAGGGACCACGGGTTGGTCACAAACCCCAGAGGGTGGTAGAACCAACATGTGAAGGCAAAACTAACCATAATGGTGGTACCCTTCATCACTGCAAGTATATTCTCATGTGCCTAATAATGACACTTCTCTTACTGATCATATCACACTACCTATTATATTTACATTATTTATTCCCAAGTCTGACTTGTTTTATACCAAAGAGTGAGAGCCATCACTAAAACATTCCTGGCCAAAGAGTCTTTCTCATCAATAAAGTTTTCTGTAGTCTTCAGACTTTCTACAAATTATTTCTTCAGAATTACTCATGCATTTACTCAATTTCCCAACCACTGACAACTAAATAACATAAGGAAATAGTGGTAGCCCTATGTATTTAATTATTCCATGGTATGTGTACAAAAATACCAGCAACTCTTATGCACTTAAGAAGCTCATAAATCTGAAAATCTGAAGACAAAATACTACCTATAAAGGTTACAGTTAAAACTCTCCAGGGGCGCCGGGGTGGCTCAGTCCCTTAAGCGTCTGACTTTACCTCAGGTCATGATTGAGCCCCACGTCCTGGGATGGAGCCCCACGTTGGGCCTTGGGCTCTGTGTTCAGTAAGAAGCTTTCCCTCTCCCCCTCCCCCAGAGCTCACCCTCTCTCACTCTTGTTCTCTCTCAAATAATAAATGACATCTTTAAAAAACAAAACAAAGAAAGATTCTCCGACGCACGCACGGAAGAGCAACACTAAACCCCCCGCAGGAGGAGGCATGTCGACCCGTTGACCGGGTAAGGGGAAGCCTGGGGGAGAGCTTCACAACTCCCAGTCCCAGCTTTCCCCTTTCTTGCCTGATTTTATAACTCTCCTCTCAACCCAGAGGAAGAGCATTTTGTAAGCTTTTACTACAGTTCTCACCATATCACATTAACTTGTAAAGAAAATGCTTTCTTTGCATTTTAAGTTCATGAAATGCCTGCAATTAAGAAGAAACCTTTATTCTTTTAGTTGCTGTTGTTCAATGGCAAAGGACCACTCCCGTGGCATTTCATGAAAGATCAGACTGGCACACATACATTAAAGCCTGATTCGTAAACTAATCCATTCCAGGTAAACAACTCTTAGGAAGCTTTATTTATATGTCCTCAAAATCCCTTTAAGCCTAGTTCTTTCATTTAGTCCTCAGAAAAGATGAAGCCAGTTAAAGAAAATATTATTGTAACAAAAAATGCACTGTAACTGAATTAGTTTTATAGTTGTGTGACTATCTTTTACCACAACCCAATATCAGTAAAGATAATAACCCTGGTATTTATGACATAGCATAGAATATGTGATTAATAACTCAGAACCTATTCACCTTATATAAGGAATTGAGATGAAAACGGAAAATAAAAAGCTGTATTTACCAGACATGTAATGCCCTCTACAGGCCGTCAGTGGAATGAATCAGAAAGGGAACTAAATAAAGATTTCTGCAACAGGTTCAGTTATTAGGCATTAATAAGACTTTATTTTCTAGATAGGCCAATAATAATTGCTCTCATTTTCAACCTAAATAAATTTCAAAAAAGTATTCCACATGCTTTCAACTCTTTAAATGAAATACTTCACAAGTCCAATTATGTCATTTACCAAGCTTATTTAAATTCAATCTTATAAAGATAAAATGATTTATATATCTACCACTATATATATATATATGCCATTAATAAACACACACACACACTACTGGACAGGCCTATGAAGTAAACATTAAAAATCTGTTCCATATTAGTGAAAACTCCTAGCCATCTCCTTTCCATAAGAAACCAGATATTAATGAGGATTCCTTAACTATAAAGTTCTAGAAGATAATCACCTCCCAGAAATATAAATATACTCTACTCACATTCTTTCTAGCCTAATGTTATCAAGATTCATTCTAACAAATGCTCTAAACGTCAAACTTAACAAAACTACCCTCATGGCTAATGCATATAATGCAACAAACAAGAAATTTATTGAAGTGAAATTATTTTCTCATGGCATTTTAAAAATATTGCCATTCTTAAAACAGCAATAAGGAAAAAGAGTGAACACAGATTTTAATACCAAAAAACCTATTTCCCAAAGAAGGTTAGATTTGCACTACACCTAACTCTAAATCTCTAGTTCTTTCCCCAAATAATTAGGACAATCTTGCATCGCATAACTTACTGAAGATATAACTATACCTATTTAATTTTTTTAAATTATCTAAGTTTTAGAAATTCTCTCTCTCAAGAAATATTTTTACAAATACCACATAATGCTCAATCCAAGTCTTTAGGTCAATGTTTGGAAAAATGTATGTTCCATTCTATAGTCCAGATAATCAGACACTCCTTGATTTATAAATAGGAAAATTCAGTCCTCCATTTTAAAAAGCTTTACACGGTAAGTGGACAACTAAAAACATGATAAATTCTTCTAAGTTTAAAAAAAATTTTATATAAATATCTTTTCTAAGATTCCGGGAAACAGTCAATCAAATGTCCATGTGTTACTATCACTTACGTGTGTATATATATAATCTAAAAACGAATAAAGTCAATCACAGAAACAGAGAGTAGAAAAGTAGTTGCCAGGGGCTGGAGGGCAGGGGATGAGGGAAATAGGGAGAGGTTGTTAAAAAGGAACAAACTTGGGATGCCTGGGTGGCTTAGTACATTACATGTGTGCCTTGGGCTCAGGTCATGATCCCAAGGTCCTGGGATCGAGCCCCACGTCGGGCTACCTGCTCAGCGGGGAGCCTGCTTCTCCCTCTTCCTCTGCCCTCCCACCAGCTCACATGAGTGTGCATGCTCTCCATCTTAAATAAATACATAAAATCTTAAAACAAAACCAAAAAAAACTACAAACTTTCATTTATAAGGAGAATAAAGTTTGAGGATCCAATGTATAACATGGTGATTACATTTAATAACACTGTATTGTGTAACTGAAATTTGCTTAAAAATAGAATTTAAATGTTCTCAACAACAAAAGGGTAAATATGTGAAGTGATGGATATGGTCACTAACTAAATGGAAGAAATCCTTT
>JAQQSY010004235.1:0-12442 GCA_028646535.1 Procyon lotor
TTATCTTTCTCAGCAGTATCGGTTCTGTTGAAAGCAACGGTCACATAAACTCCCTTTCCAGCAAATGTCCAACTTGGGAAATGTGTAGAGAACAGAGAACAGTCCCAAAAGACATGTATGTATTCAGCCAATGAATATGTACTTAACGCCTACCATGCGCTAGGGCACTGTGCTAGTAGCTAAGGATGTACCGACGAAGACTAACTTCGTGAAGAGGCTGGGTTTGGCAGAGGACAGGAGAGGAGAGGACAGGTAGTCATCAAGTACCTAAAGAAAATATGAAGCCACAATATAGTAGGGTCCCCAAAGGAGAGACATATGTAGGGATATGCTGATAAAAGTTTGACAAGCAGCTCTCTGGGAGGAAGGACCTCTGATTTGAAGCCTCTGTTAATTTCTCTGATCTTAACATGCCCACATTAGCCAATTTCAAGTTACCAACAAAACGAGTGGCTTGCAAAATTCCTGAAAAATTTAACAATCAACTCTCACAGACGGGCTAGCTACAGAAAACCACTGATAATGCTTTAAGAGAAAACTGACCTAGACAAGGACACAGAATGTTTGGGAAACAACAGACCACCCCCCGGTTCTGACACTAAGTCAAACCCCAAACATCCCACCCTTGACACCATAATAGCGAAAGAGTAGACTGGATGCACTTGGTAATTAGTAATGAACAGAGAAGTAGTGACTCCCAGGCACACAGCGAGTTACTGTAAGAGATAAATAATGGGTCAAGGCCACTTTTTATCAACCATGGCAATATTCCCTTAAGTCACGTTCTGGAAAAGGGAGTGCGGTCCCCTCCTATTGGAAAGAATCTACAACTCACAAAATTGGGTGTTCTATAGAACACATGATTTATAGTTTCCCTCCAATAGTAAATTCCTTCCTAGTAATCTGTCACCCCAAAAACCATCGTCAACATTTTTGGCCATTTTTAAAGTAAACCCTCTATCCTCTACCATAATGACCCAGCTCAGTTCCTAAGTCCTGGAGAAGCCAGGCAACATCACGCAAGGGGAACAAGAGAGATTTAACCAGGTTTCTCTAGGAAGCATTACTCTTTCAAAATTTGTGAATCCTTACCCTGAATCCTCATTCAAATGCAGTGGAGTTCGTTAAGCAGGTCACGGAGTAGTACACCTCCACTCAAAATCATGCATCGAGTAATACATTTATAATTACGTGAACGTAATTATATATTTTTCAAGTTTAGTAAATGTCATCTCAAGAAATTGGAAATAGGCACGACAGATTGCCAGATGCTATGCATATATTCCAGAGAAAACTGTAGGAAAGGGGGACAGAAATCATTCACAATGTAAGCAAGAAGAGGGGTGAGAGATGGCTCGCTAAAAGGGGGGAGAGCGTTCCAAGAATTGCAAATTCTAAAGGCCGCACGGCTGAAGGCTCCACTGCATTTAGAATCAAAATGACATTTCAACAGGTGAGAACATATTTCAAGTCTAGTTTATAAATTTATCCCACACTCCTTCCCCTCAATCCCAGTATAAAAATTCAGCAGACTTCAGAATGAAATTTCCTAAGAAATCTTACACGTAGAATTTTTTTCATTAAAATCTGGCCAGTTTTGATGTAGCTCTCAAGAACTTCGGCATAAAACTCATTAATTTCCTAAATACTGTAACCCAGGGCAACTTTCATCTGCCGATTAAGTTTCCTTATCTAATCAAATATTTCCCTGAGGTTATTTAAATACTCGTGAAGATTCCACTAACCTTAGTTCTTGATACTTCTTACTGACATAATCAGCTGAGCAAGCGGCATTTTAAAAAGTGACACCTGTCGATCTTGCTTGCGTCCCCCGCGTGCAGGCACCAGATCCGCGTGCAGGCACCAGATCCCACAGCTGGTCCACCCGAGGCCCCCTGAGCACCACCCCTCGTCCCCTGTGTGGTCCCATTTCCGCTCCAACAAGATACAAGAAGTGGTCACGAACCGGGAGAGAGCCTCCTCGTGGAAAGAAGGCGGTGGCTCAGACAACGGTTACGGCAGGTGATAAAAAACTTCAGTTCTCCTTGAAGAAGGTGAACAATACCTCTGCGGTTGAAGAAGTGGATTATGTTCACAAACCAAGGAATAGGGATCCACACCCACCACCCCCAAGGGCAGACACCCCTGGCAGGGGACCCTTTCACCATGCCAGGTCGTGCCAGGACGAAGCCACTGCTGGAAACCTTGTGTCTTAAACCGACTTGGTGCAGACAGTGTGGCTCGTTTAAGGAGATTGGCTGAAGCTCTGGCCACCCCATGTGGGGATGGAAAAGCGCCCCGTCTACCGAGGAGGACGACAACGACGACGAAGTTCCAGATCTTCTGGAGAATTCTGACAAATCTTCTAATGGAGCAAACTGAGCTGAGCCACCTTCTGAATTAGAACTTGAACAAGTTCCTGGGAGCTGCTATTTTATATTATGGCCACTTTTAAATGTTGTGCATGAGCTGATAAAAATCTAGGTCTCTAATATTTTTAAGCCCAAGCCCCTTGGACGCTGTCGCTCTTTTTAGTTTTTGCTTCGATGCAGTTCCTTCTCTGCAGCTAATTAAGCAGAAGAAGCCTGGGAATACAGTTTGAAACCAGGTTAATAAAGTTCTTTGCCCGGTTAAAAAATAAAAATAAAAAAATTTACACTTATCACTTCATCTCAAAACCATGAAGCAGGACAGAGAAGATCATGAAGGAAGGAGAGGGTGGATGTTAACAAAAGTCAACCACAAAGCAAGGTCAGCGTCAACGTCAAGGTCAACGTCCTTGTTAGCAACAAGGACGGGGCAGTGACTGTAAATGTTACTGCTTTCTGTAAGATCGAACCACAGAACTGAAAAGATGGGCAACAATTTCCAGGCAGACTAGGGAAATAAGTCTATTTTGTGGGGTGGCTAATTATTTACCATCTAAAGTGTTAGATGTACTAGCATGAAGTTTGACTCTTACCATAAGTAAACCGATACCACACACACACACACAAAAAAATCCAGACCAATGACAAGAGCTCCATCAACTGAATACATACTAGGCGCTGGTGGAGGGGGTCTAGTTGGCAGCTTTTACACATAATTTACTTGATCCCCACACCAACCTGCCAGATATATCGTTATCCCCATTTTATATTTAAGGAAACCAAGGCTCATAAGTAATCTGCCTAAGATCATGGCCCTCAAAGAAATTCTCAAGTCTGAATTCCACAGTGGGTATTCCTTTACTGCCTCCTCACTGGCGACCTTAGCCTTAATAGTATCCAGCTTTCACCAAGAAATTATCCAATCCATAAATTATCAATGTCATGGAGGGTTCGGGGTAAGAAGTCTATATCGTCCTGCATTTGCAAATGGGCTGTGTTTAAAATGTTGTTAAATTGGTTGTTTAGGAATCAAAGCATGTTTTCCTGGGATAAAAGAAAAGGAAAATAATTGGGCCATCAGATCAGTCCAGAGAAGCCAAATTCTTGATGACGACGACAATGACGATGATGACCCAGGCATGCAAGGACACTCGCTCTGGGCCAGGCACTTGCTAAACTCCCTTGACAACCACACCGCCTCTCCCCAGCCCTTCTCATACACACGCGACCAGTGGTTCTCAACCAGGGGCATTCTGTAAGGTGCGTGATTTTTAATTGCCACAGTGTGTGTGTGTTGGGAGGGGGAAGCCCGGGAAGGTGCACTCCAGTCCTGTGTGGGATGGTTTAGGGGAACTGTTACCTCGATGGCTGTGGCGAACCACGCCTCCACGTTCAAGGCCTTTCTTGAATCTGGACTGGAGCTCTGACCTACAGCCTTGACCTACATCGAGTGAAGCAAAGAACATGGTGCTCATGCTGGGTTTAGGCTTTAAGAGGCTCTGGAGGCTTCTGGCTTTTTCCGTCCTGGGGGAAGCCAGCTGCTGCGCAAAAAGCCGGCCCCACCTGGGGCTGCCACACTGTGCGAGGCCGCGACCGGCCGCCAGGAGAAGTCACGTGGGGGAACACCAAGGTCCTGGCCTGCAGCCCCGGCTGAGCCGCCCGCGGAAAGACAGCAGCGCCTTGCCTTTCACGCCAACCACACCGCTTGGCCAGGTGGACCCAGAGGACGCCAGTGGCGCCTCTTGGAGCCCTTCCTGGAGGACAGATTCCCGAGCAGATAAATAAAATGATTGTTGATTTCAGCTACATTTGGGGGAGTCATTTGTTTCTCACCAGTAGAAAACCACAACAACAGTCAATGAGCCTCAGGACCCAAACGAGGACCCAAATGGACGGAGAAAAAGAGAAGGGGTCTCTCTAAACGCTCCCAAAGCTCCCCAGTGCTCCCAGGAAGAAATGAAAAGAAACTGATCACAATATAGAAAGCATACACCACCCGGCCACATCCCATGTCTCTCCCAGTGTCTACCACAGAAACTTCCCCTACGAGGGGGAGGCGACCGTTGCTCTATTTTATGGACGAGAAAACGGAGGCTCAGAGCAGTGAGACACCCGCCCACAGCTGTGACAGTGTCAAAGCTGCAGTTGGATCTGCCTGACTCACGCCTGCTGCCCCCGACCCAGTTTTCCTGGCCCACGATCTGTGGTTTACACACACACACACACACACACACACACACACACACACACACACCTCCTATCCAATCTGGTTTTCACAACTATGACCTACTTACTTCACCACAAATCAAAGCGGCACGGGCTATTTTCCAACTGAAACTAATTTAAAATAGTTTACTTTTTGAATAATTATAATGAGAATCCACAGTGAAAGATAACTTAGATGAAAGTTGTTCTCGTGACCTAGTAAAAATAAAGAGACTTGAGCATATGGTTGGGAGTAAATGTGATTCTCTGGGATGCAATCAGGGTAATCGCTGAATTACGATAATCATTCTGGGGCACGTTTTTATCTTTGTTGACTTTTTCCAATCCACCGGGACTGGGATCGTGTAATCATAACCCAACAAGTGTAAAGGACTATGGTCTTCAGTTGCTTAGCAACGCACAGCTTTGAGGAGAATGAAGGACAAAGGGTCCGCTGGCAAAATACTGCTGTTTGCAACTGAACAGTTACTTAAAAGTTTTAGAACGATTAAAACTGCTCTGTGTAAACGCAAGCATGCAAGTGAAGGCTCCACAGGGTCGGGCACCGTCTGTATGTCTAGCACACCCTGAATTTGAAGCTGAAGCCAATCGCTGAACGGATTGATAGGAATTTACCAATCTGGACAACACTGATGAGAATGGTACTTAACACGGCTGTTTCAAAGGCAGGGTATCGTTGCTCCCTCCTTATCAGGGCTCTTGACGTTGTGGGGAAGATGAAATCAATGCATGTGGTTGACAGAAGGCACTGTCCACCCCGTCGTCGTGCCTGCCCAGCCTTAGCTGTCACTATCCCCTTCGCCATGATCGTCACCGAAGAGAAAAGGGTGGACTGGCTTGTGCAGAGAGAGTTTAGCAGATAACACACGTGAACACTCTTCCACTCATTTCAGTAATCGTAAATGTAAAAGTCGGATTACAGGTTCTTCTTTCATTCATCTGTGATCGATTTATTCAAGCGAAAGCTCACGGAGCACCTCCAGACGCCAGGCACTCTCCCGGGCACAGAGCGAACAACTGGGAACCGAGGAGACGGGGCGACCGTCCTCGTGGGCTCTCCGGGGGGTGGAGAGACAGGAACAAGCAAACACCCGCATAATTATAAGTCGTGACAAGAACCGGGAAGGAAGCAGGCAGGAGACTCCCATCAGCAGGAGGGGGTCAGAGGAGGACTTCTTCCAGGGGTGATAATTAATGGGTATCTGAAGGCTGCCGGGGAGACAGCCACGGGCAGAGCCAACAGCAGAGGGGCTTTCTAGGGGAACTTCACACACGAAAGGGCTGACGGTAAGCCCCTCTTGGAAGGGGACACACAGGGTGGGCTGGGGTAAGAGAGAGGCTGGGAGAGAGGGTGATGGATCTATGTCCTGACAGAATCACTAACTATGCCAGACGTGCTGGGACCCCCAAAAGTCTCATTTCATCAGGAAAATGTCCCTATGTTTTCTCTCTCCACAAAATGGAGGGTTATTGGTGGGGACGCTATGACACAGCGACTGACACACACACCATCCCACCCCGGCCACCTCGCCCGGGGGCTTCTCCACCAGGTTCTGAGGCTGCTTTTACCACTATTACTACACCTCCCCCTGGGCACGGGTGTCCTGGGATGCTGCAGCACACTGTCTTCTGGAATGCTTCATGGAAGACTTAAATCTCAAGTCCATGGGAGCCGGGAGCAGGCAGAAATTCCAGAAATTCAAATAAACCAACAGAGGCAAACCCCAGAGACATTCTGCACTGGCACTTCGTCCTCACCCTCGCCTGGTCCCCCCGCACTCAGTGTTTGTACAGGGGCCACCTGATCCCCCTCTAACCCACCTGCCAAGAAACCCTGGCTCTGGCCTGTCCTCCTTGCCTCCCCCAAGCTGCAGGTGCCCACTCAGCCTGCGTCCCAGCACCCACTCCACCAGAAGACAAATCCCTGGTAAGGGAGTGATCACTGTTGCTGGCCACATCCTCACCGTGACAGTCTAGATGTGGACCTTCTGGGCATCCTCACCACCTTAATCCAAACAAGCGACTTTAATCATGGAAATCCCCATCATGCCAACACACTAGGGAGGAACATCTTTCATGGATTTTATCACCAGCTCCCTTTGAAACACAATAAAATGTAGAGACATACTGCAAACTAAGCCAACATTTTTTAATAATTTAAAGGCAAAGGGTATAGTCATTTTTAATGCCACTCCGCCAAAAGACAGTGTCTGTTTCCTTCTAATTTTATTTTATGCACCTTCACCTAATTGTGATTATAACACTGGTTCAATTTATCTTTTTGGAGAGCGTAATGGACCTGTGTCCTTTGCTTTTTCTTGAACATCATAAGGACAAAGTTCTCTTTAGAGGTATCTTTTATAATGGCTATGAGCTATGCCGTTACTTAAACATCTTCCTATTAACTTGATATTTAGGTGCTTCCCAATTTTGGACTATCATAAATAATGTGATGATGACTATCTCTGTTGAAAAAATTTTGTCCAAATTTCAAAAACTTTTTAAGGACAAACTCCTAAAAGGGACCTTACAGAGTCAATAGATTTTAAGGTTCTTTCTTGATCCACACGGACTACTTGCTTTCCAGAAAAGAAAACCAATTTTCACATCCAACATTGATCTACATGCCCAGTTCATGTGAAGGGGGTTTATTTTTAATGCAACTTGAAATTATTTTAATTGTCACAGTATTTTAATATCAGTAGCTGCTAGGTTTAGTCATAAGGCTGAGAGAATAATTGTCCATAATATTTATATATCTGGCCCCGCTTTGGGCCACCACAATCTCCAGATGGATTCTTGGTCAACTTTATCTTAACTGTTGTCATTCTTTCCTTTCGTTCTGTCCTCTTTGGCTGGTAATGAAAATTGGCCACAGGAGCTTGGCAAGTTTTAGTTGTAAGGCAGAATCTATGCCAATCTTCTGCCACAGTAAACTCACATCAGCAAATAAATTGGCTGAAAACCTTTCGTCTCTCATCAAACTTTCTTAAATAAGCTTTCCCTAACATATTTCACCAGAATAGTACGATCCGGGGTTCACGAGCTCCTCCCATACCAAACGTACCTTCCTGGAAAAGGTTGGTTCAGTCCATATGGACACGGTCATGTCACCAAGAAGCTCAAACTCCTCAAATAATTACTAATGTCTACACTGGCACTTAATCTAACTTACTTTGGACTTCTCTGAAGCAATCATCAAATGGGCTCGTGGCATTCCTTCAACTTTGAATTTTTGTAGCCTTGGCAACACTGAATAAGCCACTCTCCTCCTGCTGAATTATGGAAATGTAGGAAGAGGAAGAGAAGTTTCCCAGCATCGACTTGAAGACGGAGAGGCAACAAAACGTGGGTTGTTGGATCAGCCAGACAGATCTTCTAGGAACCATCTTTGGGTTCCTGGGATTCTATGTCTGTAGTTTGTGAGGGATGCCACTAGATGGTAGACTTGATTCTCTTTAGGACCTGGCCCCTCTGGGCAGCATGGTGAATCCTTCATGAAATACCGGATCTCTGACACCATGACCTTTGACAGCATATGAGAGTATTTAATCTATGAGACTGCCTCCTGGGAGATACAAAAAAGCTTGGGTCACCCGAGCACATAGTTAAAATAGATTCTAGAACCTAAGTTTCATGTACACACTTTTAACCTGTGGCACCTGTCGTTCTGTTCTTCCTCCCTGCGCTGCCCTCCCCTCCTCGGCCCTGGTGAGAGGTATCTTTTCCCACAACACAAAGAATTAGTCGCTCCCTTCCTTGCTTCAAACAAAGCCACTGACCAGGCAGCTTTGGCAGAGAGCACACGTGACTTCTGATGGTGCAAATGTGTAGACATATTTCTCCTTTTAAAACCCAATTAAACATATGCGAAGTTTAAGACCATTTAAAAATGGGTTTCTTCACACAATTTATCTTAGCCTGAAAGTGTACTGAAGGAAAAGCAGTGAGAGGGCAGGATTTACATCAGCGCCCGAGAAAATACTGGAGAGGGGACCTGGCAGGAGAGCAGTCCCGAAGAAAATGCATGGGACCCACTGACCTCAAATTGGATGAAGAGGAAATGCCACCACCTACCAGTGTGAAAATCCCTTGGTGTCTCCTGCATCCTAAAGGCACATGCACACACACTCATACCCCCTTTAACTGGGGGTGCTGGGAGGGTAGGGAGGGGCAGACACAGCCCTCTCCCTCCATGGAACAAATTTAAGAGCCCCTACCATTGGAATGATCACAGCCTTCAAAGGGACCTCACAGAACCTGAAAGCCAATCTTCCATCATTGAGATGATCTAAGCCCCAGAAAGGTTAGGCGATTTGCCCAAGGTTCTGCTACAAGCCTGTGACGGAATCTGGCCTCCAAACTCCCCAACTAGAACTCTTTCTAGCATACCACCCAAGACTTAAAAATGTGTTCTTCCACTTAAATGCAGGAATCCTAAATGCAATACCCCTTGGCAAGTGTAATTTGAGTAATTCTATTTGAAGGCTGCAATTGTTCCCCTCCAGTGGGTCATTGTAATCTCAGGATATTTATAGGTAAACCCTCCAAAGGATCAACTCCACGTTAGTTTCTTTTCCACACTAGATTATCAACTAACTAGTCAACCATGCAGCCTACTAACTCTAGGAATTTCCCCAAAGAAACATATGTAAGACAAGAATGTGTCATGTTTATGAATCATTTGTCAAATCCCATAGAAAATAATGTAAAAAGAGAAGTACCAGGCTAAATCCAACTGATCTGATTCAGGAAACATGAAAAATACCTTGCTTTCTCTCTAGCAACAAAAACTGAAGTTTGGGGCACAATAAAGCAACAGATCCAACAGTGACCATGAGGGAGATTATTACAAGTCATGTCTATCCTCATAGAGTACTTCGTTTGCACTAAAATGGCGGCCCTTCAGAAGACATGAACAGACACTTCTCCAAAGAAGACATACAAATGGCTAATAGATACATGAAAAAATGTTCATCATCATTAGCCATCAGGGAGATTCAAATCAAAACCATACTGAGATACCACCTTACACCAGTTAGAATGGCCAAAATCAACAAGACAGGAAACAACAAATGCTGGAGAGGATGTGGAGAAAGGGGAACCTTCTTATACTGTTGGTGGGAAGGCAAGTTAGTGCAGCCACCTTGGAAAACAGTGTGAAGATTCCTCAAGAAATTAAAAATAGAGCTACCCTATGACCCTGCAATTGCACCACTGGGTATTTACCCCAAAGATACTGATGCAGTGCAAAGAACAGCCACATGTACCCCAATGTTCATAGCAGCAATGGCCACAATTGCCAAACTGTGGAAAGAGCCAAGATGCCCTTCAACAGACGAATGGATAAAGAAGATATGGTTTATATACACAATGGAATATTACGCCTCCCTCAGGAAGGATGAATACCCAACTTTTATCAACATGGACAGGACTGGAAGAGATTATGTTGAGTAAATAAGTCAAGCAGAGAGAGTCGGTTATCATATGGTTTCACTTATGTATGGAGCATGAGGAAAAATATGGAGGACACTGGAGAAGGAAAGGAAGGGTGAATTGGGAAAAATCGGAGAGGGATACAAAACATGAGAGACTGTGGACTCTGATAAACAAACTGAGAGTTTTGGAGGGGAGGGGGGTGGGGGCTGGGGGCTGGGTGAGCCTGGTGGTGGGTATTGAGGAGGGCACATAGTGCATGGAGCACTGGGTGTGGTGCATGAACAATGAATCTTGGAACACTGAAAAAATAAAATAAAAGTTTAAATGGTGAAGAAAAAAAAAAAGAGTTTTCCAGGACAAAAACTTAAGGACTGTGAACAGTAAACCAAGCCTGAAAGAAATAAAAAATAATAAAATAAAAATTAAAATAAAAGAAAATAAAATGGTGGCCCTTATGACATGTCTTAATTCACCAATTAGATGCCAGAACTGCTCTCATTGGTGGGAGTAGTGAACCACAAAGCACACAGTCAGGATTTAGTCTGAGGACAACTGACTTTCCATTATAATGATTCTCATTTAAATGCAACAGGAGGGTGACAGACACAAACAAAAGCCATCTTCACTAATCTATCCCAGTGACCCCTGTGAAGCAAAATGGGTTGGTTGCTCTTAAAGGGGTCCAGACTAGAGTCAGGGAAAGTATATCCTTTGATGGCTTGTAGAAAATATATCAGATGTTTCTGCAAATATCTGAGTCCACTTGATGCAGGCTTTCGCACAAAATGCACGGGGAAATTTATAATAAAACAGCAACAAAAGCTTTGAGAAATTCTTCCCTGCCGAGATGAAAAAGTCCTGGTGGACAGAAAGGAAAACAAGGGGCCAAAGCTTTCCTCGTGTTGCTGTCGCCTTCGCAGCAACCAGAAGAGATGCGCTTTCTTAGAGGTGACAACAGTGAGGCCCAGGGATGTTACGTAACTCACTTAAGGCCACAGAACCAAGATCCAAATCCCTGAGTCCAGTGAGTGAGGGGCCTGGATGGGTCACATAGAATCCCATGGGCTGGATGAATGTGAGGGCAGGAAAATAACAAAGAATCACCAATTGAAATGTGAGAGTTGCCCACCATAACCTGCCACGCTCTTCCCGTAAGGCTCACTTTCTTCTGGAGCAGACCAAGATGAGTGAAAGGAACCAAACCATGTTTTCAACGAAGAAAGCAGAGGAAAGGTGATTTTCCAAGTAACACTAAAAATGTGTCATTTGGCCCAGTCGAATAGGCTGGGCCAGAGGTTCTGGGCCAGAACTGCCCATCAGAATCACCTGAGGGGAATTTTTGTCAACATGCTGCTCAAACACCACCTCCTCCCCGCCACCCCGGCCCCACAGATTCAGATGTAATCAGTCTGGGGTCGGGCCCAGGCCACTGCTCGCCTAGACCTTACCTAGTATGTAGTCAGGATTGAGAACCACCAGCGGAAGGGGGCTGGGTATTTTTTTCCCTTTTGCTTGAAAAGCAAAATATGCCTTTCAGATTTCTGTTTCAGAGTCTCAAAGAATAATGGGACCTTTGCTCTTCTATAATCTGGGTAGCACTGGACAAGTCATTTAACCTCCCTTGAGCCTGGTTTTCCACATACCTGATAACCGCAGCACAGATAGGACACACAGAATGCATCCTGGTTTGCCTAGTGCAGGGCCAGGAAGGGACCAGCATTTAATAAAATGTTTATCAGGGGTTTTTTAAAGATCTTATTTATTTGAGAGAGAGAGCCAAGCAAGAGAAAGAGCACATGAACCGGGGGGGGAGGGGGGGGATAGAGGGAAAGGGAGAATCAGGCTCCCCACTGAGCAGGACCCCAGGATCATGACCTGAGCTGAAAGCAGACCCTTAACCTACTGAGTCACCCAACACCCCAAAATGTTTATTGTTGAGGTCAGTGAACTGAGTAAATCCAATCCCCCCTCCAGCTCTGTCATTCCAGAACTACTCATTCATTCATTCAACAAACATTAATAATAAGTTATTTATTACCCTCACGCAGACACTGTTGCAAGGGCTTGGATTATACCTGGGAGAAAATTAACACCCCTGCCCTCGTGGAGGGTTAGTCCCAGCAAGGGGGAGACAGACTATAAACTGTGGACCCAATGAAAGAGTAAATCATTAAGTAGAAGATGACAAGTGTCAGGGAAGACTAAGTAAGTAATAGAGTTATATTTTCCCACGTGTGCATGTCTGTATGTGCACCTGTTTGCAAATCTTGGAACGGCTGTTTCATTTCTGACTGTAATTCTGCTTCTCACATTTGTTAAATCTCATAATAGGTCGAGTTCGCTCTCACCAACGCCCATTTATTATGAATGGATTACACTAGATTTTATGTCAGTAAAGTTTCATGAAC
>JAQQSY010004236.1:0-12439 GCA_028646535.1 Procyon lotor
CCAGTGGATAAATATCTTGAGCCCGTCCTGAGCCACCACACTCTGTGCTGTGACTTCTTTGCTACAGGAAATGGAGCCTAACCACCAGCATTTCACGTCCAATAACCTCACTCCCACTAGTAAAAAAATGACCGCTGCACTGAAAATCCTGTTAACATGTTACAGTACTACCATTTGGGTTGGCATTTCCCTCCACCTCATCACTAAGCAAGCAACTTGTCATACTAAAGTTTTCAGTACCTTGCTGGCAATGCCAAGAATGGCGGTGCCAAAAGGAGACAGTGGAAGGAATGACTGCTCCCACAAAAAGACCCAAGTCCAGCAGGAAATAGCAGAAGCAAAAGCAGTGTCCAGTGAGGTACTGGAATGCACTGAAAAGTCTGACAAGGATAACAGTAATGTGAAGCCTACTCTGAGACCACAAACCCCATCAAGAGATTGTGGGCCAGGGGGGAACATGGGCAAAATATTGGGCAGGGGCATATCCCAGAGGCAATGACAGTCAAGAGAACTTACAGCTGTGCTCAACAATAGTCACAGGGAAGTCCTCCAGAACTGAAGACTTTTGAAGGCACAAGCAGTAAGGAGTAACAGCCACTGAGATCTGTCTTATACCTGTTCATACCCTGTTAACAGAACCCAAACACAACATTTGACAACTGATCACAGAACATTTGTTTTTCAAAATATTAACATCATGTGGGAAAATGTTCCAAGAAACACCAGCTTGGAAAACTGCTATCGTGCTTGACTTTCCTTCTGACATTCCCTCCTGGCATCACTTCTATTTGCACTCTAGAGTTCCAACATGATCACTTGTCCAAAAGACTACTGTGTGACTACACACATGAATAAGCCCCATCCCTACCCCTTAGGTGGGTGTCCCTAAAGACGGATCAACTGTATGATACTTCTTTTAGGCATCTCTTTTCCAGAAGACACCCCAAGGCCATGTGGTAGCTTGTAACTAAGAGACACATAGCAGATACACTGTAGACCCTCTTCATGTCTAAAGTAAACCCTTCTTAGGCTCAAATGGGGCATCCTGCTATCCTAATAATGGGAATTGGGCAAATGATTGTGTGTTTCTTTTCTTGTTGGTTCCAGGAAGCCCAAACCCAAATTCATAGTCCAAATACAGTACCTATACTATCCTTCATGGTTCAAAGTTATGTTCCTTTTTTCTAAGTGTGATCGTAGTTTTCCATTTCATATATTTTCGTGATATTATTTCCCAATTTCTTTGCCTAGGTCACCCCTGTTCCGTGTCATGTGTTCTTACTGCAGTTTGGCAACACAGCAAGTGGCCAGGGATCCCCAGCTTGAGGCCCTTCAGTGCATTCACTGCATTCATTCATCTATGTCTTCATTCATCAATTTATTCCTAAAATAGATTCAATCCCTTCTTACCTGTTAAAGACTTTATTTAAATTATTTAACATGATGGTTACAAATACCCATTTCTATATTCAATCAAGAATGATTTAAGAGGAGAATAGATTAACCAAAGAATATAGAACACAGCACTGGGATACACCAATTTTCTCAGGAAGCCTGGCACACATTGTTCATGGAAGTTAAGAAATTTATGGAAAAGATTCCAGAAGCCAGAACTTTCACCAAACTCCAGAGATCTCCATCTAGTAGTTTTCTCAACTTGCTTCCAAACAGTCGTGTAAAAGCCAGATCATATGAGCATGTTTAAAAATCTTTTATTAAATAGAATATTTTTCTTCATTCTTTTCCCTAATTCAGAAAAGTAATTACATCATGCAGCTTGTGAATCACACTTGTGCACATGAATGGGGAATGAGGGAAAAAAAATAACAGCTTTGCCAAATTAGCAGTGTATGTATGCAAAGAAATTCACAAATTACAGTGATTATTCCGAACATCTGATTCCAAAGGGAATCACATCCAAGTAATAGAAATTGTTGAAGATGAAAACCCAAGAGCACAAAGCCTGTGGATTCTAGCACATAACACTAAATGTGTCTTGACTCCACCTGCATTTCACCACCCATCCAAGCAACAGTAAAAACTTGTCTGGACTCTGCAGTGGCCTTGTAATTGGGCTGCAGTCTCCCTGGAATGTGCCTCACAACCCATTCTCCAGAGAAAATACAGATGCAACATAAGTTACATCACATCCCTGCCCTGCTTCAAACTCTCCGGTCACTTACCACTGCGCTTGCATTAAAATCCAGAGACCATATTATCATGTACAGTGTCCCTTAGGAGCATGGTCCTGCCTGCTTCTTGGATCAAACCTCATAAAATTCTCACTGTTTCTCACTGTTTGATGTGTTTATCAGCAAAACAATGACTGCATGAATTTGTTGAAACTTGCAGAAATGACACTTAAAAGGAGCAGGTTTTCCTGCATGTAAGTTATACTTTATTTTTTTAAACAAATACATTCTTATGAATACCAATAAACAAATGATTTTTTTAATTTTTAAGAGATATTTAAACAAATTAAATTAAAAGATCTTGGAAGAGAAACTGCTAGTTGCTCCCTGCCTCTATATTGATTTTTTTTTTATCTTCCTTAGTAAGACAACTAATTATATTAGTTGATTATATTCAAAGTGACCATATATACATATGAAAAACTATATTTTCCAGTCTCCCTTGAATCTACAGACTGTCAATTATATGTAAACAAAAAATGTCAGACAGAAGCTCCCAGAAATCCCTTTTTGTCCTTGTGCACTTCCTCCTTCCCTCCAGCTGCATAGAATCAGACACTATAGTTAAAGCTCCAAAGACCATTTGGGTACCATGGGGGAAAAAAAAAAAGAATAAAGACTTGCAAAGACCTTAACCTTATCACTGGAGAACAAAAGGAACTAAGTACCTCTGGCTTTCTATTATTTAAGAGACTGAGCCCTAATATGTCTAAGGCACACGTGTCTGATTATGTTTTGAGTCAATCCCCAATTAATCCCCAATTAATACAGACACCTAGGGATACATTCAACACAATAGTGGCCCTGTATCTCTGAACTGTGAACTTTACACATACTTCTCACTATCTCCCCTCTTAAGCAGAATAAGAGGGCTAAAAGAGGGCTAAAAGAGGTAGGGGTTGGGTATTTCCCTTCTGTCAGGTCAGTAGGCTTTGATGAAACCCCAGCAGGTTAGGCTCTGGTTAAATAATTTCTCCTGGGAAAACTTTATTAAGAAGGACAGGATGCTTTGTTATATTTCAAAATGATCCCTTTACCCCTCCCCACCGCTGGAAGCAAGAGCAGATTTTTTTTTCTCTGATATTTACTATGAGATGCTGATAGAGCTTCAGGAGGTAAAACTCACAAAAAAGTGTAAGAGCTCTCCAATGACTGAGTCCTTCTGGAGTTTTTAGCCCTCAGACTTGTCCACACCAAGCCTCCAGCAATTTATTAACTACATTTCAGTTTTCCAAACCTGGCATTGATTCCCTTGATGACCGATGCCTCTGGGCTTCTGCTCAAGTAAGTCGTTATTCTCCGTAGTCTCCTATGAGTCTCTCCAGTTTGAGAGCAGTGTTTTGCCCAGTGACCTCACTTCTCTTATGGATTTAAGAAGAGTCGTTGATTTTTCAGTTTATTCAGCTTTTTATTTGTTAGGACAGAGTGGCGACTTTCAAGTTTTTTACATATGGGACTGTACCTATCTAACATAATAGGTATGAAATATTTACAGGGAAATTATAGATTTTTTAAAAGACTTTATTTTATGTGAGAGAGAGGGAACGAGCACAAGTTGGGGAGCAGCAGAGAGAGAGGGAAAAGCAAACTTCCCACTGAGCAGGGAGCTGATATGGGGCTCAATCCCAGGACCATGACCTGAATCATGACCTGAGCCCAAGGCAGATGCTCAAACAACTGAGCCACACCCATGTGCCATGGAAATGCATTTGCAATCAAAACTCCAATGAGATTTTTCATGGAACTTAACAGGAAATTTAAATTCATATGAAGGAGTAATGGGTCAAAAAGAGCCAAGATGAAATTGTACAAAAATTATATTGATGGGGTTTGACCAACTAGAGATCATGTCTTAATAAAAAAATGATAGTAATGGAGAGATAAATATATCAATAAATGTAAGTAAAGAGTTTAGAAACTGAAATGTTTAATATGATGATAGCATTAGGTGATGCTGGGAAAGGCAGTTATCTATGTTGAAAAGATATAATGAGATTCCCTTCCTCACACCATACACATAAACAAATTATAGATTTATTAGAGACTGAAATGTGAAGACCAAAACTTTAAAGCGTATATAGGAAAGTATCTTTATATGCCCTAAATAAGAAATTATTTCTTACCTATGTCACAGAAACATACCTATAAAGGAAAAGTTTGATAAAAATGGCCACAATAAAACTAGAATTGAAGGCACAATTGCAAACATCATATGCAAAGTAGAAAGGCAAGCCACACACTGAGTGAAAAATTGAGTATTACAGCAACATGAGTTCACGGATATTTTTTAGTTCAATAGCTTATAGTTCATTATCATTATTATTTCATTTATTGCTCAGATTGCCCCAAATTATGCTGTGACACCCCTTTCAAGTTGGCTTTTATGCCTTTTATTATGCCCCAATATTTTCTGAGACTGAATTGCTGTCATCGGAGAATGGTATTTAGAAACTTACATCTGTATACTAGGTGTATCAATACTAGAAAACACAAAAGCAATTTAACTATCCTTCAGTTGAGTACAAAATGATCTATAAAAGACATGAGGTAGGTCTGCCAGTAGCAACCTAGGTTAATCTTGAACTGAGTAAAAAACTGAGTAACTGAGTAAAGCTGAGAAAAAAAGCTAGCTGCGGAATGATATATACCATATATCATCATTCATTCAAATATTTAAGACCCACAAAATAATAACAGATTCATTTATGAAAACCTGCATATCCAGTGACAGAAACTGAAAACAGCCTCTGACATCCAGGACTGTCCTGACACTCAAAGCTAGGTTATGATGTCCTGTTGACCATAAATAATTTTATGGAGCATCAACATCAGACAAGGCCATTCTGTGACCCTGGTAGACCAAAACATAAGACTGCTCCATAATTATATCTGAACACTAACAAAAACAGGAACATTATCCTTAACTACAAAAATGACAGAATATTCTCTTATCCTGGCTAATATAAGCGACTTTGGCTTCTTGACCAATTACAACTTTAATGTTGCTCTAGGTTTCCCTCTTTCTAGATGAGATTTACTAAGATAGAATTATCCCCATTTCCATTATCATGGAATTACCCTCACTTCCTGATAGCATCCAACCCAGAGCAAAGCCTGCTTCACTAAGTCTTTCTGAGAATCGTTTAACAATGACCTAAATCCTATACTAAGTTCTTTCTATCACCACCCCCCTATAACCTGCAGTTCTCATGGTGTGCATTCAGCCACAAATGTGTTCCTGGTGGTCTTCAGATGGAAGGCATTGGCAGTAGCAAAAGTATTTTTTAAATGCATAGGAATGAGGCACCCAAACTTTAGGATAATTCTTACATCTAAAGAGGCAGAAAAGAAGAGAGGTCTGAGGCAGGGAAGAGGAACACTCTAGCTGTATTTTGATGTGTTATTTCTTTTAAAAGAGAAATCAATAAATTATATAACAAAATATACATACATGCTATCATTAAGTGGTGGGAACACAGTAATCTCTTTTATTAGTTTCCCAATTTCTCTGTTTAATTATGGTGAGATATGCATAGCCTAAAATTTACCATCTGAACCATTTTTAAGTGTATGGTCCAGTGGTATTAAGTACATTCACATTTTTGGCCACAACCACCACCCACCCACAGAACTATTTTCATCTTACAAAACTAAAACTCTGTACCTACTAAAAAACAACTTCCCATTACCCCCTGGCAGCCACCATTTTACTTCTTTGTCTATGAATCTAACTAACATACGTATGTCATAAAAGTGGAATCATACAGTAATTGTCCTCTCTATTTCTTGATATATTTAAAATATATCATGACTTAAATAAATATTTCTGTGAAGTAAAGCAAAAGTGAAGGTCTCCCCCAATCATAGCCTAGAGGGAAACCAATTTTAAGTTGGTTTTAAACTTTATGTGTTTTTATTTAAAACATATCCTTCCATACTACACATAAAGGGATATGATGAAACAGATGTTCTTATTGGCTTTTGCATCTTATCTTTGCACTGACGTTATAATTATCTGTGTGTGTGTCTATCTAACCCACTAGAAGACACTGTCCTTGATTATGGAGATGGTGCCTTATTTTTCCTTTTTACTTCCAATGTCAAGCACAGTCACTAGGATGTAATAGATGTTCAATAAATGTGTATTGAATAGATGAATGAACTATTCTAGCAAGACCACTTTATTTTGCTTTGAAAATAACGAATTCAAAGTAATGATCTGAAAAACTCTCTTTCAAATATATGACTTGCTCCAAATCATCAATTTCAAGCCATCCTATTCATCTTTCTTTGGCCTTTACAGTGACCCCAACTACTCTTGAAGCTTCAGTGGCACAGGAAGTTCCTCTTCCCTGCAAGGACAAGCATACATATGACTGATCCCTCTTCCCCACAGTCTTATCTTACTGCATCAAGCATTTGAAACTTTAAGCAACTTTCAGGCAGCTGTAATTGGACAAATATTATTGCTGCTGAAGTTGTGCCAGTTACCACACTACCGTAGCTATACCTCAAGCAAAGCACAGATAAGAACAACTTCATGGAAAAAAGGCTTATCATTCACTAACTATTTTAAGGCAATTACTTCCTTTATTCCTTCAAGCCTGCTATTGCTAAAGATGTCAAAGAAAAAGAATTTATCATAATGGATCACAAACTCAAACGCGAGGAAAAAGTTAAATAAATGAAACAAAACAACAACAACAAAAGAAATTAAACTATCTTTGACTATATACATCAGTAAAAATGAGCCTAAATCTAGTCTGTGTCTGAGATCGGTTATGTGAACCAATGAAAGATCATGTACTTAGAATGGAAAAGAACTGAGCGCATGTCCCTGTTTCATCGTGGGATTATGTACATTCCCATAACTATGCAAACACTCGGTGAGAACATTATCTACCCTCGAAAGATGTTAGAAGATTAAATGAGGGAAAATAATGTCAACATTTTTCATATCCTATAACTTACTCAGCAAATAAGATCACATATTTATTATAAGAATTTATCAAAGAAATATCTGAAGATCAGAAAATGGGAGTACCACAGGGGAAAAAGGTTGAAAGATTCTGTATGTTTAGGAATATTGACTTCTTTTATGACGAAGCACTTTTACCTCAATTTTCTGTGTTCCTCTAAGATAAGCAGGAGGGGAAATGGTGATTTCTAAACTATGTATCTCTAAATTACAAAATGCCCAAACACCACTTCATTGCACTAAGTCTACCTCCAGAATTTCAACTGGGCTCTCCACACTGATCCACAATTCTACTACCACATTTTTTTCATCCTCTCATTTCCTCACTCTCCATGGTAACATGGTAACTTTCTAGACTATCTTTCACCACCACAACCTCCAAAAGCTCCCTCAATCTCAGCAGACAACCTCACCTCCAACCTTACACAGAAATCAGAAGCCATCAGAGAGGAGCCCTCAGCTTCCCACCGCCTGGTTTCAAATGTGCAACTCGTCCACATCTCTTCCTCTCCCTTTCTCAATTTCTATGAAAGCCAGCTTTCTTCTTCCTAGCTGAGATCAAATATTTCTCTTCTGTAGCCCATTTCCTCAATCATCACATCCTATCAATTAACTCTTCTTTCTTCTACATCTTCTAACATCATGTCTGCTTGCTCCCTTCTGCTCCTTCAAATATGCCCTATTCTATTTAAGAAAATTTTCATCTTGATTTCCCCCCTTTTGATTACAGCTCAAACTCTTCTCTCCTTTTCTCAGCCACATTTCTGAAAAGAAATGTCTACAAATGCTGTCTCTGTCTCCTCATTTCTCACTCATTCCGCATACCACTGAAACCTAGTTTCTGCTCTCAACAGCCCACCAAACCACTGAGCTAGAGGCCAATAACCTTTGATAAATATTCTTTGGGGGCACCTGAGTGGCTCAGATGGTTTAGCATCTGTCTTTGCCTCCGGTCATGATCCCAGGGTCCTGAGATCAAGCCCCGCTTTGGGATCCCTGCTTCTCTCTCTCCCTCTACTGCTCCCCCCTGCTTGTGCTCTCTTCCATTCTCTGTCAAATAAATAAATAAAATCTTAAAAATACATACATACTTACATACATGCACACATACATACATACATACATATCCTTTGAACCACAACTTACCTAGCCTTTCTGTAGCACTTTGTGGGGTTAAGTTCTTTGTCCTCTTGTGTTTTGTGATATGTCCCACTTTAGAGTATCTCCCTACCTTTCTGAACAGTCTTTTAGTTTATCCTTCCCTGACTCACACTTCAAAGTGGGAGTTTGTCAAGACTCAGTCCTGGGCTCCCTCTCTTCTCCATTCTTTTGTCTAAACAAAATCAACCACTTGCATGTTTTCACTCAGCATCCATGTATTGGCCACACATGAATATACATCTCTAGATCACATACTTGTATCTAACTTGACATCTCCCTTGGCTATGGACTGCAGGTTGGAGTCTACAAAAGCACATATGGAGGCAGAATTTGGTGTGTGCAATGTTTTTCAGAAAGCAAACCCCTTTCAGGGAATGAGGAAGAGAGAAGTTGCTCTGAAGAAGAAGTCAGACTGCCTTCAGGTTCCCCTTGGTCACCTCAGTAGGCTGGGTTCCCTCCAGGGGCTCTGGAATAAGTGTTGTTCATCAGAGTATCCCACTTCACTTATTCACCTGATGTGGGCTGTTCTGGGAAGGACCTGACCTCTAATGTGGCAGCTCTCACAGCTTGAGCAAACCCTGAAGTCACTGACAGCTGGTGGTTATTCGTTGACTACCTTCCTCCCAGCTGGATAGCATGTCCTTCCTTAAAGGGGAATCTTGGAGGCACATTTCCTCAACTGCCACACCTGACAGATATTTTAACATCAAGACAAAAATTGGACTTGTCCCCAAAAACCTATTCTTTCTCCAGCGTGCCTCCTCTCTGGAAAGAGCACCCCCTTCGTACACAACTCAGAAACCCACTAGTGATCCTAACACTGCCCTTGTCCTCACCCTTTGTCCTTACCCTAATCCTAGTTCTGCCTCTCCTCAGCTATTGAAATAAGTTTCTAATTGGCCTCCCCACATCCAACCTAAGTCCATGATCTGGTCCCTTCCTCCCACCAGTGCAAATCTGCCTATATAGGACATCATTATGGTCCTATAAATATGCAATGCTCCTTCCCACCTCAGGTCCCTTGTTTATGCTTTTTTTCTTCCTAAAATGACCTACCCTCTTTCCCACTCAGCCTAGCTAACACCCATCCTTCAGTTCACAGCTTTAATGTCATTTTCTCAGAAGAGCTTCTCTGACCCTCCAGATTTTCTGTGAAACAATATTATGTCCGCATAATCATCAGCACGATTATAATGACGGTAACTAAACAGTTAATAGTATGTCATTGATCCCCCTTATTTTTAGATTCTGTACTCACAAAAATTTATTTGTAACCTGAAAATAAATACTCACAGAGCTATCACAGTCATTCCTGGACATGCACAGGATAGAGAAAGATCTGAGTCACCCTACATGTACTTTCTCAGCTGAGGTCAAAAAGATGATGTTCTGCCTTCTTGTTTCAGCTCTCAAACTATAAATGTGTCCTTTGTATGAACTACTTCCTGCCAGTTTTTCACATCTTTGTACTTTTTTGTTGGCAATTTCACTCTTTAGAATGGGGCCCTGTGTAGCCCTGTCTAACGTTCTAAGTGCAGAAAGGCTGTGATGTCCTTACAGAGAAAACCCATGTGTTTGTGATAAGTTTCATTTAGTCCTCAACTCTGGCATGTTAACCATGCGTTCAGTGCTAATGAATCAACTATATTCCATATGGTATCTGTAAGTGGAAACACACATAAAATAAGTTGGCATATTAATTCTTGACAAAAATGTGGCCAGAGACTGGCAGGAACCTAACCCTATATTTCCCCTAGGAGCAATGATTCAGTATTCATTAATTCGGTGTGCACAGCAACTTCATGGAACAGAACCACCATGAAAAATAAGAACAGCAATTGTTTTCTTATTATCTCTCTTTCAACAGAATATAAACTCCAAAGAGTAGGAACAATCCATCTTAATTACAGCTATATTCCCAATACAGGGCCTTATACATACAAAAGTTTGATAAATATTCATTGATTTGCATGAATGGAAATTAATAGCATCTCCTAGCAGTAAAAATATGTTCTTTTAATATATTTTACTCCAAAGCCAGGACCATGGATCTCCTGGTAACATGCAAACCTCACTCTAAATATTTTTGGCTCTCTTAGCAAATCCTAATTGCTGTGGTCTGATGTTTGTGTCCCCTCTCCCCACCACGCCAAATTCAAATGTTAAAAACCTAATGCCCAAGGTGATGGTATTAGGAGGTGGGGCCTTTGGGAAGCCTTAGGTCATGAGGATAGATCCTTCATGATTGAGAATAATGCCCTTATAAAAGACAGAGCAACCTAGCCCCTTCCACCATGTGAGGATACAGCAAGAAGTCGGCAATGTGTATAAGGTCCCTCACCCAACCCTGGCTTCCTGATCTTACACTTCCACCCCCCAGGACTCCGAGAAATAAATTTCTATTGTTTATGAGCTATCCAGTCTATATTTTTTATAGCAACCCAAAAAGACTGACACACTAATATATGAGTTGAGGAGGAGATGTATTTATACTGAAAGAATGTTAAATCAGGAAACAAGACACCTGCATTCTTGTCCCATCCCTGTGCCCCTCAACTAGAGTCTTTGTTTCCTTATCTATGAAATAAAATGACTCTGAGTCCCCTGTCAACTTTGAGATATAAGCGTGTATAATATCTGGGTTCACCAATTCAACCTTCTTTTCCCTTGTGCTACTAGAAGGTGCCTCTGATCTAGCATGTAATCCCAAAATAGCAGGGACTTTTGAGGTCTTGCTGTGCTGCATCACCAGTATCTAGAAAGTGTCCAGCACACAATATATATTTATAGAATGCATGAATGAAACTGTCTCCTGAGAATCCAGGCTTCTAGTTCAAAATATTAACTAAGCTCCTTTTGTATTTGCAGATGCTCCAAGAGCAGCTTGAAAGGTGTGGCACTATATTAAAATATGTTGTTATTAACAAGAAACTGCAAAATAAGGCTTTTTGTTACTTAGCTTTTTTCTAAGTACTATGTGTCCTGTAGAAAATTTGGTCAAGAAATAAGAAAAATTACAAAAGTCATTTAATAAGCTATCATTCAGAAGTAATAAGTATTAACATTTCAGGATATGTTCTGCGTCTTCTTTTCTAGCTCTTCCAGTTTTATTTTATTTTCCAGTAATTTACCAGGAATTCACTTTTGTATTTATTCAATAAATTCTTTCAAATTTTTAATTGTCAACATTTATTGAATAATAAAACATTCAAATATCAGCTAAACATTCCACATGTACCCAAGTTAATTCATCACCTCCTTCCAAATACCTTTCCAAATACACTCCTCACCTCCTTCCAAATACACTCTTCCAAATACACTCCTACCAAATACACTCCTCATCTCCTTCCAAATACCTCTCCAAATACACCCCACCCTATCACCACCCACCAAGTGATATAAGTCAGAATTCTAGAAATTTCCCTCACATTTCCCAGGGTTCTTAGTACCTCTAATAGATCTCCAGCTTCTCCTTCAGCTCTCCTTAGCAAGCAAAAGACCTGACTGTGGCCCTTCCTAAATCTGCCAGCCTGTCTTCCCTCACTCTCTTCCACCTTTCTCTGCAATACCACCGTGGGTCAAACTGAACTACTTCCAGCTCCCCAATCTGCTATGTCCTCCCAGGACCCTAGACCCCTGTACCTGCTGCTGGCTCATTCCAGAACTCCCTTCGCCTAGTTACCCTAAATCACCCTACCTTCAGCCCCATTTTAGTTATCACTCTCACAAAGAAATCTTCCTTAACCTTCCAGACTGAGTTAAGAATCCTCTTTCTTGTTCTTTGTAATGACTACATTATACCACTAATATGATTCATATTTTCATATTTTATCTTTTCTATCTCCCCTAGGGACTATAAGCATCTTGACATCTTAGGATTTACTCTATTCATCATTATATCTCCTAAACTTAGCACAATGTCAGACACAAAGAAGTTGCTCAAAAATATTCTTTGGAATGAATGAAACTTTCTTTTCTCCATTGATTTGTAATTCTACCTTTATGACACTCTTAACATGACATGCACTAGGATCTATTTCCTGATCCTATTTTGCTAAGCTATGTCTACTTATCCTTGCACTTATTTTTGCCTTATTTTATTGTATTA